>PVIJ01005440.1:0-103641 GCA_004024925.1 Scalopus aquaticus
CAGCAGTGTATTTCTGATCTGCCTGTTCTGCTCCCTACTCTGTCTCTGGTGAACCCTCTCACCACCTCACGCCTCTGGCCTGTGCCCCAGCTTGTATGTATAAATAAAAAATAAATCTTTAAAAAAAAAAGTTAAAAAGAAAAAAAAAGACAGACACATAATTATAGGGACAAATGGACCTTGCCAAGAATGTGAAGTCTGGGTTAGGAAAGAATGGGGGGCAAATTAACCCTCCTCCCTCCCCACTTGACAATGCCATCTTTAATGTTAATCTTTTTATCTGCATTATGTGTTGATCTTATTCAGAGGTGAGCCATCTGCTGGGCTGTGTTTCCACAACAGGGCATAGAGATAGGACATGTGGACAAATAGACACAGCACAGGCTCGGAGACCCTGCGCAAGTACACAGTTGCTATCCAGACAGCTTGTTCACTGCAGCAGCCGACTCTTTATTACATGAACCTAAATGAGTATCTTTGAAGTAAAGCTCAGAGGCTCCAAGCCACTTTTCCTGACTCTCCTCTGGGCTTTTCTCTTTGTGAATGTGGAGCTCCACATTCCTGGCTGTCCCCAATATCCAACATCATGTTTATTTCAGTGACTCACTTGTCATCCAAGAGGAGGCAGAAGTCGAAGACAGTCCCATAAAATGGCTCCCCTGCTTCGTGGAGTGTCCAACAATCCTGACATGAAATAGTTGGTCTCTCCCCCAAAAAGGATATTCTACAATCATTGTGCCTAATTAAACATATAGATTCTCACTTTCTAAATGGCAAAGGGCTAAGGACCAGATCGACTTCCATGACAAACAGCAGCCAACCTCATCTCTTGGAACCTCAACTTAACAAAAGTGGATACCAGCAAAGTGAGTGGTGGTGGAAGATGGTGAAGGAGCCAGCATCCTGTGACTTGCTATTTATTAGCAGAGGTTAGTGTCAATAGACACAACCCTGTGGGTCAGAACTCCTGACCCATATTTTTCCAGTGGTCAGCATTACGGCAGGGAGGAAACAGGGTGATAAACTAGATGTTCCCGAGATAAGGCAGATGTTATCAAGGCAAATCAGTCTTTAACTGAAGTGTGTAGGTGAACATTCACACTCTCTCTCTCTCTCCCTCTCTCTCTCTCACACACACACACACACACACACACACACACACACACACACACTCACAACACCATGTAGTCTCTGCAAGATAAGCCAAAGTAGACGCTGAAAATAAAACAGCACGCAGACTAGGTCAGATGGTTGCTTCTTGATTTGCAACGTTCCAACACGAACATCTAGCTGATTTATACCCAGAATTTGGAATTTTGTGGTAGACTACAAATGCAAAGATAAGTACAACATAAATTTTTAAAATACTCCATAAGTCTCCATGAGTTTCAACATTCTTCAATGTTCTTATGTTACAGCCAATTATCTCCCCACTTAAATGGCTATTATTTTCTGACTTGAAGTCTATGTTCTCCCTAAGTGTCATTACCAAGTGTGGCAAAAATCTGGTTGTGGGCTGTAAATTGAATGTAAATGACAAACATCTATTGATCGCAAATTGGAAATTCCAGAAATCTTTAAAAAGTGATTATTGTAAAATGAATTCAGTCTCGCCACATAACAAAAAGAGAATTTATTCTCCCGATGATTAAGGTGAGGTGATTTTCATACACATTTTTTTCTTCTGTTTGTTTTGTTAAAATTCCAAGAGGTTTGCCATTCATAGAAAAGTCTGCCTGACCACAGGCACACTCAGAAGCAGGAATTCATTACCATGGAAGGCTGCAGAATTTCCTCCAAGGAGACAAGTGAGGAAAAGCAGACACCATGTAAATTTGTGGATGGGGTTAAATATGCCCAGGCCCCGAGGCAGCAGGGGCCAGAGAGCCTCTGTAAAATGACTCAGAAGTTTTAGACAGTATTTCAGTTCCTCAAGGTGAACAGAAACTTAACCAGGAAAGACATCCATGAAGTCCTGATTCTCTGGAATATTTTCAAGTTAGCATACCTTGCCACCTCCCTCTCTAGCCTAAATCCTATTCATCAAGGCTGATGGAATTTTCCTGCCAGGTGCTTCAAGCCTTTGTTCCCTCTTTGGCATCCCCTCTGCTGACACCTGTCCCTTCCTGCACTGCATGCCATAAGGTCGGGGGACCTGCTCTTGGGTTCCCCCTACTTTCCCTGGTCCACAGCTCTTAGATTCTCAGAATGATCAGTCTTAACTACCATCTCCACCAAACCCTCCTATGCCACCCTAGTTCCTACATGCAAAATCGAAACCCTAATTCAAACTTATTTCTCCCACTCCTGGGTTTCCGCTAATAATATATTTGACTTTGAGAAATAATGCTCTTCATCTCCATACCCCCTCCATGAAAACACTCCCCGCTGATTATCTTAATAGTCTTGGTAACTAATTCCCTCCTTACTTAGGATACACACACATCTATGCACATACATATGCACACACGTTCTTGCAATATTTGCCAATTGCATATATATTGGGCTGTCAGTAAAGTCATGACTTATTGTCTACATTTTTCCAGCAAAAATGTCTCAAGACTTTTCAAACAACCCAATATAATATATAGCTTATAAAGTATATATAACATGTATGTAAATATACCTGTACACGTATACATGGAAACAAAAACTCGCATTGTTTTGCAACTGCTAATATATATGAACACACCCACAGCCTTGCATTGCCTGCCAATTGCTTGCCAATTGTTTCACATTCTTCATTGGCCTCCCAAGCTAGATATAAAATTCTTTAGAAAACAAAAATTGTATGCATTATATGGGATCTGGACATGACCTACCCCAGCTCACACATCTGTAAAAACATGACGGTCAGCTCGATGATGCTGCAAATCTTTACTGGGTACTCACTTTCTACTGTTTTTAAAGAAAATGTCTAGATAAACTTCAGTGAACAACACAAGTAGGTTCCCTGCTCCTGAATGCTCACAGCTCATTGAATAGCCAAAAATTTGTGCTTTTTTAACCCTTTGATAACTATATAATATAGACCCATTTTAGAAAGAATTAGACTAGGACTGAAGGAAATGTAAAGTCAGCTATCTTCCCTCCAGAATGATCGAGTACTCTGAACACTTCCACTCACCGTCCCCTCGGTGGCCTAGAAGCAAGACGTCCACCATATAGACAGGCTCTGTAATTTTCCAGTGTGGATGCTGGAGAGAGCTCGGGGCCCTTCTCCCCACCAGCCAGACCTCAGAACTATAACGTGTAAGCACCCAGAGACAACTTCATCTCGCTCCTCAAATTCTACGGAGCCCCAAGTAGCTGCATGCCAAAGAAACAGAGGAATGAATGAAAGATGCCCCTGAGTTCTTTCACAGATGCATTAAAGTGGCTGTTAGAATAAAGCCAGGACCAGAAGGCCCGCGGTGACTCGCGGGGGCCAGCGTGCTATTTAAACTCAGCCCCTGCCACCCATCTTACACACTGCCATGCTGTAAAAGTAGTTCTTTATTCTCCCCTTCAAACAATGCACAAAGGCAACAGAGGGAAGGAAGTTATGTTGCAATATTCTGAAACATAAATCTTGCTACTGGCGGGTCCAGGACAGGATCCTGTTTTCCTGACACATGGATCAGATTCCCTGGACGCTGCACCTATGGGCCGCGTGTTCTGTTTTCCTGAATGGCTTCTGAATGATACTTAGTCACCTGCATGCACACCTCCAGGCCCAGATTGTGCAAGCCGGCATCACGTTTGTGTGACTAGTTACTCAACAGGCGTGTACCATTACATGCTGGCACATCTCGCTCCCACTCCAAAATCTTCTCTTTCCCAGATTGTGACATTCCACTTCGCTCTTTTTTTTTTTTTAAGATTTATTTATTTATGCATACAAGCTGGGGTATAGGCCAGAGGCGTGGGGTGGCAAGAGGGTTCACCAGAGACAGAGTGGGGAGCAGAACAGGCAGATCGACGATGGAAACACACTACTGAGGGGAGCAGCGGGTGAGGCCGGAGAGATCTGCCGCACCATGTGGGTATCTCCCTGGCCGGGAGTCGAACTCACGTCACTGCTGCCGACAGCTCCACAGCACAGCGCCTAACCACTGCACCACCGGGGAGGCCCTCTTTTTTTTCTTTTTAACATTAAAGAAAAATTAAACTCAGATTCAAAGATATGAAAGAAGCCAGAGGAAGAAGTGTTTACCTCCAAAGTTCAACCTCCTGCCACAGAGCACTACAGCTATGATTTCTTTCTTTCCACTTTGATTAGAATTCAGGATTTCTGTGACCAGTTTTCCTATGGTCTTGTCAAAGCAATCCCGGTTTCAGGGAAAAGTGTGGAATTCCTAGGGGCCTGATTTTATTCTGGGAATCTGAGGTCGATAACATTTGTTATTGGCAGGTCAGAGGTGGGAGAAACCGTGACTATTTGGCTTGCTTAGGTGCAAGGCCTTCTCAAATGTGATGAGGTAGGACTTTGAGAACTGGGAGGAAGTGGGCCCAGGTGAAAGTCCCTGGTGCCCAGTGAGAGTTTAAAGGTGCAGGCCTGGGGAAATGACATCAGGCTTCTAGCTAGGGCTCATTTCGTTGCCTATGGACCTTCTTCACCAGGGAAATTGCAATTTTAGAAATCCAAGTTTCCCCAAAGCACACTTTTCTTTTCCCATTAGAAAAGAGGAGTTTAATGCCAGAGGGCAAAGTGTAGAGGCTTTTTGTCTACATGCAAATACGCAGGAAGATGTGGCAGTGTGAAACAGCATTGCCACATACGACCTTACCCTTTGCATAGACAAAGAAGAATGGGTTTTGTGACATCAGGGAAAACGGTTATGAGGACTTATCTAAACAGTCACTTTTGCTGTCTGTCACTAAGAGAATTCCTAACATATCATTTAGGAGGCTCTGGGTTTCCCAATAGTTTTATATAGCTTCTGAGCTTCATATCCTATCTTTTAACAATATTTTCTCTCAGAAATCTGAACAACTCAATTTTAGATTTTTATAAAAGGGTCATCTCAGTCACATTTTTTTTTTTTAAAGCAGGGTTTCTCAGCCTCAGCACTATTGTCATTTGAGGCCAAATGTGGGCGCTGTCCTGTGCATTACAGGAGATGTAACAGCACCCCTGATCTCTACCCACTAGATGCCAGTAGCAGCCTCCCATCCCCATTTCTAACAATCAAGCCTATCTCCAGACATTGCTAAATGTCCCTGGGGGACAAAATTGCCTTCAGTTGAGAATCACTGGTTTAAAATGACCTAATGAGAGATTAAATTTAATGATCCTTGTGTTTTAGAACATTGAAAACAATTCTATCAGTGGTAGAAAGTTATCCAGGGAAACAAAAGGGGTGTCTTGGTGTAGATTAAACATCTACAGATAACTAGTTGCTGAGTCAAGTCTCCTGAACGCGCACATGCGAAGTGCCTTTCACAGGTACATGACCAACACCAGATACACAAGGTCATGGACAGAGGGCTGTTCTTGAAACTCACCCACGAAGGAGGCACAGACAACATGCCATCCCCTCTACCCCACCTTTAGTTGCTCCCTAACCATCATCTACAAAGCACATGGCATTCACCCAGCATGCAATAGCCGATTTTTAGATAAGGTCTATAAGACATGAACATTTTTTTAAAGTACTGTTTATTTAATGCAGCATGACTTAAAATGGGCCTGTAACCTGACAAGTGTACTGAATGAGGAATGTTCAATTTACCAGTTCTAACCAGCCAAGTCCTCACATGAACTTTCTAAGACCTGACTGAGAAGCCTGGGAAAGTGTAACTAACCACAAACCCTCAGTGTTTCCTCCACCTGATTCTTTCTCCCCAGTCCTAACTCCACTGCCTTCAGCATTCTTATAAGACCCACTTAAAGCTCCAGACATAGCATAAAATCTTAGCCGTCGGCAGTTCGGCCACCTCAGCTCACGAGCTATCCCTGCTTCCAAGTCAACCAACACCGAAAGGAAAGATTCTGTTCTATTTTTAAATATATTGAGCAAAGAAGCAGCTTGATATGTCTCTGTAAAGGATGGCTGTCACCCAAATTCACTGTTATTCTATTTTTAGCAATGGTATACACTTTGAAGACAGATACTTTGAGTTCAAATCCCAGGTCTTTATCTGTCAGCTGTGTGATTTTATCAAAATCAGCTGTGTGATTTTGGTAAAATCACTTGACCTCTCTGAGACACAATGACCATGTTGTAAAATGGGAATGATGATAATAGTATACCTAAACAATAGGTTGTTTTGAGGGTTGAGTGAGATGATCCACACACAGCACCAGAGACCCAAAATGTTGTCATGGTGTTGTTCTGGTTGCTGTTATTTTTAATCACCTTACTAACACCATCATTCACTCAGGATCCAATAAACAAACATGTTTATTCAACACTTTCTGTGTGCTGGGCACTGGAAAAACTCAGCAAATACTGTGATTTTTTTTTTTTAACAACTCCATCTATATTAATTCCATGGTTTTTATGTGCTGGACAAACTCAATGAATATTGTAAAATCAGCTTAATGATTAGAGAGTTGAATGAAATAACACTGAAGTATAAGAAAAGTCTTGGCAGGTAGCACCTGGCACACAGTAGGTAGAAAATGTTAGCTAATGATGGAGGGGCTGGTGGCTGTGATACCAAAAACTAGTTGATTTGACAATATTTCTTCAACTCACTTCCAGAGTCCTCAATTAATGTCTGCCCCTATAAGAAATAATTTATTTTCAAGTAACTCAGTACTGATCTCGTGAGAACTACTTTTGTCAAAGTAAAACTTTAATAGGAGTAGATTAACATACTTTATTATAGGGTAGGCTTATAATAGGAGTCAAAAGTCCAGGAGATAATTCTCAGCACTGAAAGGTAGATTAATTTTGACTAATTTATAATATTAGTGTAATTGAGTTTACAAATTTCCATAATGTAAAGAAATCAGAGGTGATGATCAAAAATAATTTTTAAAAAACTTCTCACTTGCTCTATAAAATAAGTAAAGGAAAACATCTATGCCCTTGGTTAAAAAGAAATGCATGCTTTTATATTTTACATTCACTTAAATGAGACATCATTTTCAGTGAGAAATAAACAGGAATAAACAGGTTTAGACTTTTGTTCTTCTTTGTCACTTATTCTTGCACAATCCCTTAGTATTTCAACATAGTTTAATGCACTCTGCTGTGGGTTCTTAGTCCCTTAATTCTCAAAAAAAATCCATTTGTTTTCAAAAAAATTTGTTTTTCCACAAAATAAGATGGTCCAAACTGATAAAAAGTCTCCTGATGACAGAAGAGTCAGACCCCACAAAACTTTCAGCCCAACAAGCATATTAGTCTGGCCCAAGCCAGGTTCAATGAGAAATTCATTTTCACCAAGAAATGTCCTTACCTCAAAAATGTTTGAAGGCTCATTGCTGTACTGATTGGATATGATTTCTGATTGGTCACTGCACCACTTGAGTCCACCCAGAAAGCTGTCTGTATCCAAGTCGTTCACGTCTAGTTCAGAAAGGTCAAGTTCAGGAAGATCTGGGCAAAGAGGCTGGTCTTCACCAACCAGAGCAGCACACTGCAGGAGGCAGGGGGAAAAGCTTTCATTAACTACAGGAATTTATTAAACTGCAATAGCATGTGATGGGAATTAAGCCTAGTTAATGCAACCTTACCAGCAAGCCTGGTTTCTAGGGCTTTAGTCACCAGGAAAAAAAAAAAAAAATCCTAAATTCTTTTTCTCATTTGCTCCTTCAAGGATACTCTGTGGGATCCATTCCATCTAAAATTCTACTTCTAAATCTGTGGTAAATGCCATGCTTGCTGGAGCTTTCTCTGATTCTTCTAGTTAGTAATCAACTGGACTGGTGTTTACCTCTAGGACAGTTAGAACTAAGATGGACATAATTTTCTAGTTAATCAAATGTAAACTTTCACTCTACCCTTAAGAGTGTAATCCTTTCGAGGGAAGGATGCTGTCTAATTTTACCTTGGAATTGTCATCCTATATACTAAAGACAAAATGAAACGATGGTTAAATGAAGAAAACAGAACATGGGGACTCTATTAGGAAAACTTTCTCCATTTACACTCCTTTGGACGATTATAATCCATATAATTCATTTAGCAACTAATGATGAAATCCCATGACTTGTCATTGGTTCTCTTGAATTGTTATTTAAATCATTTACTCTTACTTCACTTTTCATGAGTTTATGGACTTCATCCACAACAGGTCAAAATTTCCTTGAGATGAAGGACGAAAGTCATGTTTTTCTATATGATCTGTGTATCTTTTACTGTGAGGTGTGTGTGTGTGTGTGTGTGTGTGTGTGTGTGTGTGTGTGTGTGGAGAGAGAGAAGGAGAGAGATTCTGATTGCCTGATATTTGGGAAGAAAGACTGCTACAGCACAACACATTTATTTATTTTCATCATTTACATATCCCTAAACCATGCTCTGAGTGACTTCAAAACCACTATTTTTCTTTGGCATTTTTAAATGATTTCATTGTATTAAAAGGTTTAAAATAGTCTCCATTGTGCCAGGCTTAGTCTTCTCCTCCTGGCTTGGAGCAGGTGATCTTTCAACTGTCCCACACTGTGGCTTTTGAGACAAGTGGGCCCCTTACAGGAGAGGTACTCCAACCTCAAATGAACTGGCTGGCAGCTGATCCCCCACTGCACAGTGTAGAGTCCTGCAGAAACTTCCTTTGGGGGGCTTGGGGGCTCGGGGAGGCCCAGTGATGCCAGAAATGCAGGGACCTTATGCACCTGCAAGCCAAGGTGTCCAAAGCAGCAGCACACGCTCTGAGGGGGCACCTCAGGGCCTCCCTTCCACGGTCTGGGCAAAGGCTGTGGAGTTGCTCACATCCTGGCAGCATGAAGCTGGCGGTTCTGCTTGGCATTTAACTTTGAGGAAAGTAAGTTTTATGCAGATGTTTTTCTCCAGCGGCCCAGTCATCCCTGGCAGGTGCATTACAGGGTTCACCCACAGCAGCGTGTTCAGAAACCCCATGCAGAGAAGTAGGTACTGGGTAAGAGTCAGCAGTTGGTAGGGGGAGGCTGGGAGGAGCCTGAAAATCAGCATGGTTCTTCCCTAGGTCCCCAGGCCCCAGTGGGGTCCCAAACTGCAGACACAAAGGCCGTGCAAAGAAAAGGCAATCCTCCGCGTCTAAACTCCTTCCTTATCACTTTATTGGTCTTTCCTTGTTTATGGTCTGAGTTAGCCCGAAGTTACAGATCGGTAGACTTGACTAGGTTTATAAGTAAGCGGAGGCTGGGCTGAAGAGAAGAGTTTGTTCTGGGACAATGTTCGTGTTTTGTTATGGGTGTAACTCTTCCCAGACTCCAGACCTGCCCACACTGCTTCTCCCCCAACTACAAACATACAGTGTTAACTCTTCCATCACATCACCAGTTCAGACACAAGGGGAGGACTTTCTAAATGGTGCAAAAATCACTCAGATTTCATGGGGGTGGAGGAGAATTATTAAAAAAAAAAAAATCAGCAACAAAAACCTAAAAATCCATTAGAAAATGCAGGCTCTCTGCATTCGGCTTAAGTTCCTGTTGTGGAGACCACAATTTAGAAGCTGAGCTTTCTCACTCTCCAAAGAGAGTGAAGTGCCCTACCGACTTTGAACAACTTCGTGCCACCCCCCTCCTGCCCTCTCTAGGTATGGCTTGTTCAAAACCCTTTAATGGCTCAGAAATGGGTATTTTTAAACAATTTTTGAAAACCAGTGGAAAGGCCTGATCCATTTTATGTATTTTACTCTGCTGTGATTCACCTATTTCTTTCTCTTCCTTCCTCTTCCTTTCCTCTCTCTTTCTTGTTTTCGCTTTTATGTTATGGTTGAAAAGTGCGCGTGAGCTCCTGCCAATGTTGACTGCTAATAAAATCAGGGCTTCTGAACCAGGCATTATCCTGACCATCTAAAACACATTAGTAATAGCAAAGGTTCCTGTTATTAACTTATATTTGGCCTTTGGATGATGCCAAACTTAACAGTCCGAGCCCTGTAACTGTCCTCATCTGACATGCTGATATTTACTGCTTCCCTATATATCTGTAACAGGTGTGCTTTACTGCAATTACAGAGGCACATTCTACTGCCTCTCTGCAACCATGACGGCTATTTCACAAGCATAGCCTTCGTTTTATAATAAGATTTAAGAGGATAAAGCAGTCACTAAACACAAAAGGCTAATTATTGTACGTTATTTCACCCCAACAGACTTTTCTCTTAGTTAAGGAGGAGACAATAAATTAGCTTAAATGCACTGATGATAATGAATCATTATAATTAAGTATAATTCTCCATTAACCTTTTGGAGGTTTTTGTGCCATTGATGGTAAATTTTAAAGAGAGAGAGAGAAGAAAGAGTGGACTTGACCACATTAATTATATTAATGTAAAAGGAACCTTACTTCTTAAAAAACTTAGTGAAGACAAGAGAAAGGGGGTACATGGGGGGGCAATAAAGAGTGACAACTTAGCGGCGTGTATATCATGTGAATCGTCTCTATCAATCTCAGTAACCTTACTGCACATCAGCTTCATAAAACTGAAACACAGAACCCTGAGTAGCTATAGCGATATGGGCCTTTATTAGCCAATCTGCTGTCCTGCTGTTATGTGTAAAAGGGCATATTACCTTTTAGGATGATAGCAAACATTAATGATTCAAAAAATAAGCAGCTCCTACGCTACCTGCTGCTCATAATATTTAGACTGACGGAGGTGATCCCTGAGCTGTGGCCGCCAGGACAGGGCTGTTAACATCCAACAGTCAGTGCAACAGAGAAGCGACTGACCCATCTCAGCCCACCGACAACTCAGTGCACAACTGGACAGCGAGCGGCAGACCTCACCTCCTTAAGAAAAAGAAGAAGAAAAGGCCACTGCTCTATATGGCTCTGATGCTTACTTGAAAATGACTGCAGGAATTCCAACGATTGTTTCAGAATCTGCCCTGTTTCCATAGGAGTCAATCAACTCCCAGCAGCATCAGGAATAACACAGGATGGAAAAATGAAACTACAGGCTCTGAGACCCAGGGTGCCAGGCAGACGACCACCCACAGGATACTCCAGTGACTTAAAGAAAATTAGGACTTTGAAGTCACTTTTAACCCTGACTCATCATCGTTTGGAGATATATGAATTATCCCTATCTATTCCACCTTAACGGGCAATCACAACAAGATAAAAACAGTTATAATCGGCAAATACAACCTGCCACTGCAAGAGAGGGCAAAGCACCACGGAGACAACATTTGCTCACCCAGCAAAGAGTTAAGAATCCAGGCCATGCCTGGCTAGAGAGGAAAAATGCATTCATGGGGGGCCTTGGCCAAATTATTTTCCCTTTAGATGTGATCGCTGCACCACACGGACATCTTATTTAATCAAATCACGTGTGGCCCTTGATCCTCCCCCTTACCCTACGTGCCCCCAGCCACCCAGAGGAAGCAGTCCCAGTCCTCTGCCAGATTCATTGTTAACAGTTCAGCTTCTCCGTGCAATTCAATTCGAGTTCATCTCACCAGAGTCCACAGAAAGTTTTGCTCGTTTCCCAAGTTGCCCCAAACTTTCCGAGAACATTCCATCGTGCTGAATGCAAACACACCACACGCCGAAGTCCTCTGTCCCCTAGTCAGTCACTTTAGACTCCAGAGATTACGAGGAAACGGCTTGCTTTTTTCCCCCTGTATGAATTGTAGCCAGCAGAGACTGTGGAATTGATGTATGGCCGTCTATTTTTACACAAGCAGCGAGCAGCTCCACACACGGTCCTGCATAAACTCTATTCTCTCCCGGCTCCAGGCAGCTCTCCGTGGTACAGAGAGATTTAACCATTGGCTCCCCTGCCCCAACGCTAATGGAAAACCTTGCACTGTCAGGCAGATTTTGGGGTATTTGCTGACCAAATCTTTCAACCACATACAGGGGTTTTAAAGGAATTGGCCTTGTTATTTTGTGTTCTGGGGGGAAAACAATCTAAAATAGCCCAGAAGGATTATTTGGGATTTGGGGAGTTCTCCTGTCTGATGAACACAGAGAAAGGAGGAAAAAAAAAAAAAAAAGATCCAGACTAGAGACAAACCTGACTATATTTGAACACATTCATTTTCATATTTTTATCTTCATCTTATTATAAATAGAAATGGCATTTTTCCAACCAGGCCACTAAACACCACTGGAAAGACTTCAGCTTCTGATTCATATCAATATCTTAGAGCATAAATATTGCATATGAGTAGAAACAGAGCCAAAGGCACATGGAAAGCATTCCCAACTGCAACAGATACTGATGACAGCAGCTACGCTTTGATTTGCTCAAGGCATCTCCGAGCCGCCTTAAAATAGCAAACTTATTGGAGTTAAGATAAGATTGAGATTCCCTTCCACCACCTCCAGCCTGGGCTACTTTCCTGCCTCCTCTCCTCGCCCAAGCCCTTCCCCCCTACAGGAACGATTGCATCGCCAGGGAAGCTTCAGTGCTGGCTGCAGTGCCGAGAGCCCAGCCCCAGCTCACCTCGATGTCACTCCAGACAGAGTCCTGGTTGCACATGTCCCACGCCATCCAGCTCCTGAATGACGCCAGTCAAGCTTGTTTCAACTCCAATCCACAGTGACACAGAGCACACACTCATGCAGGCAACCAGCCCCTTACTGAGAGTGAACTGAAGGCACCTGTCTTACTACAGTCCCCAGTCACATGACAAAGCTATTAAAAAGTAGGCTGGGCTGTCACTCACCCAGCCTCCCTTCTCCTGTGCAGCTTGCTGCTGGGCTCCTGACGTCACTCCGAGGCAGCCCTCTGCCTCAGTGAAGTAACGCTTTAAAAAAAAAAAAAAAAAAAAAAAAAAAAAAAAAAAAAAAAAAAAAAAAAAAAAAAACACGGAAAGAAGAAAGAAACACTTGGACTTTGGGAGGCTTTAAGCATCACGCTGTGACTAAAGTCAGCTCTGAATGCCACAGACTCTAAACGGAGCTCTGGCCATCGTATAACTCAAATCCCCTGCAAGCTTTTTTTAATTTATTTTCCTTCCCAAACAAGCAAGTGGCAAAGCTCCCTGTTTGATGACCGAGTAACTAAATTCTTAGCTAAAATTTGTACTCCCCCGGGACTGGAATTCGCAGATCTCCAAGTGGACTCTGGCTGGGTTTGGGACTAAGCAGTAGCTTATCACATGATGCATTTTTATGACACATTTTCCAATGGGGGGAGTTTTTGAAGGCAGAGAATGGGGCTTTTTTTTTTTTTTTTTGCTTGTTTCATCAACAAAACAGCCTGTGTTTGTTAAGGTATAAACAAACTCCTCCACCCAGAAATCAGCTGTCCCCTGGCAGTAGGGAATACCAGCTTCCGAAGTGTTACTGCAGTTTGCTTTGCTCCATATAAGGAGAAGGAGCAACAAAATGCCATCCTTTCAGGTTCCTTCGAAGTATTTCCATTTCTCTCATAGGCTCCCAGAAAACAAGTGTTAGTAAATACAGTGGCTGCGGCTGTGCCCAAACCAGCTTCGTTTCCCAGCTCCCTTCTGTTCATACATTTCCTCTCTGACTGCCTTAGGGTGCCTTTTTGAATAAACACTGGATTCCAGCCCCAGGGCCCTGGGCTGTGCAGTTTGCATTTGAGATCAAGAATGTCCAAGGAGTAAGGGAAAAATACAGGCATGCTACTCGCAGAAATATTCATTTCTTGAGCTTTTTTTTTTTTTTTCAGCTTCAACCCTGAGACAATGAGGGCTAATGCAGGTAGAACTGTTTTGTGATGACACTAGATACTGAATCCATAACAACCCCAAGCCCCAAGGTCCTAGATATAGCCGAGAAATCCTTCCCAAAACACAGCTGAGGTCTGATTTAACCCTTTCGAGTTCCAGAGAGACACATCCATGTATATATATTTCTGAATATATTTCTATAAACTGCAAAGCCCAAGCTCCATTTAAAATGAGCCCAGGTCTTGATACTTGATAGTGAACTCATTGAAAAAAAATTTCCAGGTATCTAAACATGATTTTTAAAGTACTATCAATTTAAACTCCTATTCTATCAAGGTTCATTTAATGTGCTCTCTGTTGTACAACTCTTAATAATGAAAAATATGATGATTCGCTCTAACATAGTTTGAAATCTAGCACTGCTCCAATATTAAAGTGAAAGAATGAAGAAACAGAAAAACAAAATACATGGTTGTTTGGTTCTTTCAAATTACATGAGAAATTTGTCTGCTCTGATAGTCTGCAACAAGTTGTTATCAAATTCTGAATAATGTGATGAAATTGACAGTTTGTCATTACTGGACAAAAAATGGTCATTACTAGATCATTTGACAAAAAAAAAATGGTCAAAATCTTTGCCATTTGAAGATAGCTGAATACATTTCACCAGCACACTTCCCCTCTTACAAATAATGGAAAACTACTGTAGTTTTAATTTTTGAAATTGAGAAAGAACAGGAAAATACAACCTCAGGGAGGCTTTTTATACCTGCTATTTGTGACATGAGTCTAAACTCCCACAAAGAAACACTAATTTTCATCCCAATTATTTTCTGATTTAATGTAAAACTACAGTAAATTATTAAAATTCAGGGCAAAGGTCCTTGACTCTACCCTCAACACAGTCAACTGTGAAATAATATTGGTCACTTGACCAAGAAGAGTTGGTATTTATTAATTATTATCAGGTGATCCCTGTCCCTGTGTCAAGCTATTCTTTGAGACTTTTAATTGTGTTCATTGAATGTGAAACATCCATTATAAATATTTAAATCCTATTCACACCTTTTAAAGAAGTTCTTTGCACCAGGACACTTTATATTAATGTTTTTGATATTTTAACCTGCTTACATTGTATCGCTGAGGTTTTCTTGTTTGTCTTTTTATCTTCAAATTCCACTTTTCCTTAATCAAATCAGCATATTCTCTGAATCCAGAGATAGCTTTGGCTGTGCTTTTTTTCCCTACACCCTCACAAAGGGGATGAGTTAGGAGTCAAAACATTGAAATGACTCATAAACTATAGCATACTGCATTTTCCCCTAAAATTGCTATTATTGCACAAATAGAATTCGAAATAAATTCATGGGACAAGTTGGAGTGCCTGCTGCTATTTTTTTTTTTTTAAGTCTCAAAATTACAACTAAAAAGAGGGATATTTTAAAGGTCTGATAATTTGGTTAATTAGCTGTTCAGATTAAAAATTCTCTTCTGTCCAGTTTTTTCTTTTCTCAGGAGAATATAAATTGTTAGTTGCTCACCAACCTTGGTCTTTTTTGGCTTCCCTGACAGTTTCTATATTTAATTCTCTCTTTGCCTTGACGGCTTCTCTTCCTCTCTCCCTGCAGTCTGCCTTCTACCCCTTTCTTCCATCCTGCCTCCCAGATCTCCACTTTTGGTTTCAATCAACAAGAATCTATTGAAACCTTTTTGTGTCCTCAGGTACAAGGTTTGCCTAGAAGGCGTATGACAGAGACTTCAGGAGCCTACATTGGGGGTGGGGGGGAGGAGGGGGGACAGTCGTTACAAACAGAACAATTTTATATTTAACAACCCTGTTACTGTGCTCAATATCCAGATTCCTCCTTTCCTTCAAACACACCCTTTTTAGGTACAAAGTCCTCTCACTAGCCATTACAATTCACAGCCCAATCAACCCCGTTTTGTCTCAACAATAGAAAGAGGTATTTATTAACATCTGTTGAGTGCCCATAATGTGCATATCTACACAGAGAGCAGATTCCACACTGATGGAATTTCTCCCCTCCAAGATATGTTAACATTTCCCAAGTTTATCCCATTGGGGGAGGCTGGAGATTCTATCCTCACAGCTGCTAACAAGAGAATAATTCAATTCTATAACAAACATATTTGATAAGGTATAAAACATTTGGGTTTTCTACCCAAAACAGATTTTTGCCACCTTTCATATTTCAGACAAACGTCCACTTCTAAAAATTAAACACAAACTCAAATACCCTATCTTCAAATAGCAAGCAAACAGCAGCAAAAAAACCAAACAAACAAACAGGTAAAAGTACCTTTAACTGTTTGTATAAGCTTATAACAAACTACCTAAGAATAAACTTAATGAAAGTTTTCAAGGAAAAAAGTGAAAACATTTACAGCAGAACTTACATGAGCTAGACATTTAAAATCAGCATTTTCTATGCCATGCTTCAATCAAGTTAGTCTCCAAAACTACCCAATAAAATTATCTGTACCTAATTTTTAACTGAGAAAAATAAGTAGAGCAACAGTTCACACAGCAGCTGAACAGAGCATGCATATCTCTGAAAACCCTTCCAGGAAGAAGGGAAGTTTCATATGGAAGAAGAATCTTCATTTCCACATCCAAAGCACAGCAGACGTCCTTGCAAAGGCAACTTTCTATCCAAAAAAGTCTCCCTTACTGGAAACCATCATTCCAAGGGAATGCCTCCTGCCTAGAGCATTCTCCCAGAAAGGAAAGAGGTCCACCCAGAATCCTAATATTTTTAAAGTTAATCATTGCTAACAGGCATCCAATTGTTTGCTTTTAATCCCTATAGGGGCTAACTGACCCTTATACCTCACACTACTTCTGAGCCTGCACTTGGTGCTTCTGACACACTTAAAGTGCGATTTTGCAGGACACAAAAGCCAGGAGCAGGGTAAGTATAACCAAGCCCTGTAGCCTATAAACACTCTGAAATTAAGTCCTACTTTACACAAAACTGCCCTGCTGACATCAGTATGTGCAAAGTACCTTTGGGGAAACAAATAGAGGAAAGTCAGTGTTCAGTTTTCACCCCAGGTAACAGTCCCTTACTTAATTTGTTTTTAGCAAACTAGAGGTGCTAAACCACCTCAAAATCATGGATCTTAATAAAACGCCTAGTGCAGTCTCTCTCTAGGGCACTGAGTTAGCCTCTATTTTAACTCGGACCTCAAAATCCACTCTTGGCGTTTGTTTACATTAAAACAACTAAAAAAAAATTATGTGAAAATTAATCTGCGTTGCAGGCACTTAGACTAATCTAAACAGAAAGCAAAAAGTATGTTTAGGAGGCCCCCAGGGAAGATAAGGATTGTTGTGATCTGATTTGTCTGATATTTAACTCTGCTGTACTTAGGCATCTATAGACATTTTCATTTACTTTAATTATTTCAGGTTAATTCATCTAAATACAGTGTGTTATTGATTATTTAGGCAAGACATGCTCAATAGGATTATTTAGCAATGTGGTTTTCTTTTTCACTCAGACTGAAAAGAAAGCACATCATATTTTATTAAATTTGGTACAATTAAAAATTTGAAGTGCTACTGAACCTCACTAATATAATAGTTCACTTAGTAAGAAAGGGGTTTATCCCCTAAATGAAGATCCCCAGGGAGGGCCAGAGAAAACCGAGATCCATGACTGCGCAATTGAAAATAATATTTGGAAGTTAAATAGTTTTCCTGGTACTTGTTTTTGGAGTTTGGATCCTACTGAGCTCAATTTTTCTTCATCTGCGGGGAGAAAAACAGTTTTTAACTAGTCTTAAAATGGAAAAATGAATAAGTAAAGTTTTTTTTTTAATTTTTAATTCCATGAGATAAGCATTGGAAAGGCTTTTATTTTGCTTTTGCTCCTGTTACAGACATTTCAAGGACTTAATATATGAAGTTTACTCCAACAGAGCTAATTTATGTACTAAAATCATGGGGATGTAGAAAGAAAACACATTCTCATCTTAAAAAGCAATTAGTTTCATTTATAAGTTAAATTTTTATCTTACTTTACATTTGCTAACCCAACTAGACACAGGGTATTGGGGGAAGCATTCAAATACAACTGGTAAGATTATAAACAGGTACAAGTTTTTCAGAGGAGAAACAGATAATAGCTATCAAAAAATGTTTAAAATGGCCATCCTCCTAAATCACAAAATTCTACTTCTAGAAGTTAATTTTAAGGAAATAATAGGGATATGTATGCAAAGATTTTTTTGGTGTGAGGATATGTGAGTCAATGCCACCTTATTTACATTATTGAAAACAGTGTAAATGCCCAACACTAATGGCCTAGTTAAATAAATTATAGTGCAGTATATTTGTATTGATATAAATACAGATGTAAATTTATATTCAATGTTATCATTAAAAACTGCTATGAAATATATTTAATAGCAAAATGGGAAAATGTTCAAATTACATAAATGTAAAAATTACCCTTGAAAAAACCATAATCACAACACATTGACATGTAAATATTTATACTCAGAAAGAAAGAAGAGGAAAGAGGATGAGGAGAATACATAGCAAAGGGATTATAGGAACTAATGACATAAATTCCTTTTAATTTCCTTTGTTTATGTGTATGTGCCTTTTTGTAATTATGAAATCTGCTGGGACAAAAATGGATATTTTTTATATTCAGGAGACTAATAATTATTCATCATGAAAAGAAATTTAGAGGCTAAGACTTATAGTTACATCTTCTTATTAGACAATGTAGAAAATAGAAATAACCCCTGACATCCAATACAAGTCTGAAATATTCATTAAAGATCAAAAACAAGTCATTCATTTCTATTTATCACCCCAAGTCTAACAGCTACTCCTCTCAAGACACAAGACACATGAGGGATCTTGAAAGAAGTTAGGACCCACTACACTTAGAAGCCCTCTGAGTTCTGAATTATAGTACAGGGAAGCCAACCTATCAATTACCATTAGTGGGCCCAAACCACTGAGGCCATTACCAGCTTCATTTTGTTCCTCGATTTGAAATTTCATCAATTAAGTTAAATGTGCCATTCAAAAATATACTTATCCTTGTTTAAGGGGATTTCAGTTATTTTTTAAAAACATCTACTCTGTAGTCATTTTTCTTTCCTTCTAGCATCTAATAGAATTCAGAAGTACATACCAGGGGCGTAGGAAATAACATGTTTTGAGAATGGTATGACTAAACAATTAAGAAAATTTGTCCAAAGAGAGTTTACCAACTGGGTAATAGGAAGTAGCAGTTCAAGAAGTTTGAAGGGATGAGGGCTAGAGACTCCTGTTGAGAGAACTGAGATGGATTAGATGAGCAAGAGAGGAAAATGCCGTCCAAGGTTCAAAGAAATGAGTTGCATGTGAACTTCTGGAACACGACCCCCTCCTAAATGGGGGACCACCTCTGCCAAGTGGTCCTGAGAAAGCCCTGCTCTCACGCAGGCAGCTCATCTTGGGCCTTCATAGATCATGAGGAAAGGGGAGCCATCCTCTCTCTCCTGGACGCTGACTATCCACCCAGGAGTGAAAGCTCTATCATTAGCCTCTTCAAATTAGCATCCTCATAACTTTGTGGGCGGGCTCTACTTGTGTGGTCACTAATTGTTCTTTAACTTTTCAAAATGTTTTAACTTTTATATCATATCTAATTTCAAAAATAACTTGACATGCTGGAGAGATACATATGTCAGGAACAACATATCTAAATGAGCTTTGAGTAAGATGTTAAGAGTTTTATTACTGGTTTGGTTTTGACTGTCCTTTGTTATGTTTCTCTATACTCCATATTTAAGTGAGACCATACAGTATTTGTCTTTCTCCTTCTGACTCATTTCACCTAGCATCATCCTCTCCAGTTCCACCCATGTTGTTACAAATGGTAGGAATTCAACCTTTTTTATAGTTGAGTAGTATTCCACATAGATATAAATGTCACATTTTTCTGACCCCTTCTTCTGTACTTGAGCACTTAGGTTGTTCCTACAACTTAGCTATTGTAAATACAGTTGAAGTGAATACAGGAGTACACATATCCCTTCAAATTAATGATTTTGTAATTTTGAACAGATATCTAGGAGTGGAAATTCTGGGTCAGATGGAAGATCCAATTTTTAATATTTTGAGAAACCTCTCTACTATTTTCCTAGGGACTGGACCAGTTTTAAACATTGAGAATTTTCATGAGAAGAGAAGTCACAAGGTTGGAACCAAGGCTACGCTCATGAAATTTAAAGTGGTCACATGAGGCTCAAGTCTATCTAATAAGTAGAGTGACTTTATGGACCATGACTTAGCCCAAAATGGAAGGAACAGGATGGCAGGAAAAACACAGGTCCTCATTCAGCTGTGTCAGTAATCCACAATTCAACTTTAGGCAGTGCAGTTAGTGACCCTGAGCCTCAGTTTCCTTATCTATCAACAGAGATGGTCAGCTTTTATTATTTCCAAGATCCCTACCAACTCTCAAATGCAATGATGTGTCATCTGTCTTGATAGAGACAGGCAAATTGGGAAGACTTCTTTGCTGGGGGGAATGCAAATGCTTCCTGTCCAAAGGCACTGAAAATCAGGAAGGGTAGGCTCAAGAAAGGTCGCTGAGGCTCAAATTCACTGAAAGAGCACAGTTTCTTCACCTTCCTGGCAATCTGGATATTTACCTTCCTAAACATTCTAGGAAAAAAAAGAGCATTAAAGAACCTGTGAAATATAATTCTTTCAGCAACACACATTGGTTCTGAGAAGACTGGTTTCTTCTACTTAGGTTTCTCACCAATCCCAGTAGTTGCCCCAGAGAAAAGGCAAATTTCATCTTGTTTATCCCTAATTCTATTAAGTAGAACAAGTCGTGTGTGAGACCAAGTTCTTGCTTGAGTAGTAAGAATAGAAAACATGGTCCTCCTTGGTGGTGCAGGTGTTCAAGTCTCAGCGCTATTAAGCTATCAGCAGCCACTGCAGCATGAATTTGATCCTGGGCCAGGGAGTTGACCCACATGGTGCAGCAGACCTCTCCTGTCTCTCCCACTGCTCCCCTCAGCAGTGTATTTCAGTAGATCTGCCTCTTCTGCTCCCCCACTCTGTCTCTGGTGAATCCTCTCACTCCCTGCACCTCTGGCCTACACCCCAGTTCTTGTATGTATAAATAAATAAAGTAAATCTTTAAACCAAAAAAAAAAAAAAAGAATAGAAAACACACAATTGATGTGAGCGTGACCATGCACTTATGCTTGCACGTGGATACCATTAACACACCAACATGTGACTCAGTTTTCAAACAAGTAAGAAATGATGTCACCCAAAGGGAGATTTAGAAAAGAGGAGAGATCCTAAGTTCAGGGTTTTGTAATCAGGAATAAGGTCTATAGCCACTGGGGAAATAAAACTTAATGTAATGCTTCTGCCTCCTGATATCAGACCCTTTTACCCCCTGGAGCCCCCCCAAATCAAAAGGGCATTATATTTGGTAATATTTGGTAAAAGGAGACCTTGCCTCTTTTTAATGTGAGTGGAATCATCTGGGATATTTAATTTGAATGGAAACCTCCACACTTTAGGGTATGGAGGAAGGAAGGAAGGCCTTATGCCCAAAATACTTTATCATGCATTATTAGCAAATATATTAAACCAAGGCTGAGTCACAAGATAGTTGATGTATTACTGGCGGTTCTAGAGCTTTTCTATTCAGTTGTGGTCTCTATACAAACAATCCTGTTTTAGCAGGAGCTAGAAGATCAGTGCTTTACCACCATCTAAGACCACCCACCTTGGAGATTCTCCTTCAGAGCTGAAAAAATGGGCACAGGCACACTAAATTCCCTGCTAGAAAATTTGGAAAAGGAGCCCTGGTGACAGTGAAGTAAGCAAAGTAAGACCAGGTCAGTGATAAATCTCGGTGAGAACAAAGCCTTCATAAACCACCTACTAGTCTCAACAATGCTGGCGGCTCACGCAGCAAGCCTTGGCATAATACATTTACCTTCACATTTTCCTGCAACCAGAGGAAAGACTCAACAGGAAAACTAATAGAGAAAGTGGATTTCTTTGCCTGTGAAACAATCTCCAAAAAGGCAGCTTTATAAGCCTTCCTCTTTTAAACAAATCTTTACTATCCCTTGAAGAACTGAGGCTGGACTTTGCCCCAAGCAGTTGATCAGAATGGATTCTTTTCCTCTTTTCAAAACGAAAATCTCTGACAATTGCTGAGATGTAACTTTCTGCCAGCCATCTTACTAGGTCCTTTTCCATTCGGGGCACCTAAAAATAGAGCACACCTAACCTTTTGCGCAGGCTTACAGAACTGCTAAGTGGGAACTCCGGTTTAGCACTGTATTGTGGGTATTACCACTGTGCTCTGTCTCCTCTCTCTCATTACCCTATGTTGAATATCCTGTAAAAAATACAACACCAGAGTGGTTTGCTGGCACGTCCCTTGCAAGGCAACTCTTAAAGTATCCTACATGGCTTTATTTTGTTTTTGATGAAATCAAATGACATAGTAGCTGATAATTTCTGCAAAAGCCAATTGAAATAAAAATTAAGGTTCAATAAGCCTAATAATGCCACTTATAATGCTATGGTTGTTGGGGCTTTTATACTTCGAAGTATAGCCAAGTGCAGCAATGAAAGTGAAAGAGCTTCTACTATATATCAAAACATGGATAAATGTCTCAAACACAATGTGAAACTAAAGAAGTCAGACACACCAAAAAAGTTACATACCTTATTATTCTATTCTTTACATTTAAAAAGTACAGAAAGAGAATACCCTATTTATGCAACTGGAAGTCAGAATGTTGCCTATGGCATGTGAGGTTGGGGACTGAGATCACGGTCAGAGGGAGGGGGTCCCAAAAGCCAGTCATGGTTTATTCTATTAGTGAAAATTGCTAGCACTGAACCTTTATGATAAATCCATTTTTCAGTATTCACATCATGCTAAAATGCATAGGGAAGAACAAGAAAGGATTCTTCCTACATTACAAAGTTTTAAAGTTTGCTCCTTCCTACAAAGGAAAAAAAACCTGAATGTTCAATGTATCCTCTTAAAGGCCACTGCCATACAGACACACAACATGGAGTAGGAATCCAGGGGCCTGATGTCCAGGTTTGTTTGACTTGGACAAAACCTCACTTCCATTTTCCAGATCCATCCTCTCTTCTCTCACAAGACGGGACAGGATTACGTGTTCTCAGAATAAATTTTGTTTCAACGAATGAAATGAGTCTTGCAACTCTCAACCTTTGCCTTTTGTTCAAAGTTCATTATCAAAGCATGTCATCCACTGACTTAGATTGAAACTGGTCTCCTTCTCTGGCCCTAGGAGTCAGTCAGCATAGATCTGCACCTTATTATCTATCTGTGTGACCCACAGTAAGTGACCTAAACTATCTGAACCTCATAGTCTATGAAATCTCACATCTATTAAAGTAGCCACATAAATACCTATATGATATCACTGGTATTGGGGTTAAATGAAATGTCATGAACCCCAAATTTGGCATATAGTCTGTACTCTATAATGATACCTCTTGTGCACATACAACTACTTGAAACTCAGTTTAACATCAAGCAACATTAGAACAGACACATCAGTTTGCGCTTTGCCTGACTTGTTCATGTCAAGTAAGAGTTGGAAACAGCACACAGCCCTTTTACTTCAGAGCCTCACATTCAGCTGACTTCCCAAGTGTGCGCAGACAGAGCTCTCATCTCAGCTGCAGCGATGCCTGCTGACCTGCACAAAAGCAAAACAGCCTCATACTAGTCCCAACGTGGCTCTGCCTCCCAAGAGACCAGAAGCAGCAAGTGCAGAAAATAGTCTTAGTTTCCATGATGCTGGTCACCCAAGTAATCTGAGCTAAAATTCTTCCAAGAGTTTCTTAGTAAAGAAACCAGAAGTCCATATGGTGCAGACAATCTGACAGGATCCTATGAGTTTGCAAACGCAGAGGAACTGCCAAGGATCAAATCATCAAATCGTATTTTAAAATGGTGATACCTATGGGGGAAGAAGGGGAAACAGAGCTGCAGGAGCCAAATAATTCGATATGAAGTCAATTTTGCTACCAGTGGCCGATACAACTAAATTGTCTTAATATTCACACTCAACTCGCCACTTTGCAATCAATCATACAATCGTTTCTGAAATCGGTAAAATGACATTAAGGATGTGTTACATTTTCATGTTAGGTATTTAAGGGCTTTTTCTTGCTAGTAATTTTTCTGTGTAATGAAATGCTGACAGTTGGCATCGAAATTGAAAGCCGTGCTAGCCAACACAGTGCCACTACCTGGATGCTGGGCACAAGAAAAGTGCCATCAAAATGAAGATGTGCTGTAAATGTGCTGAAATACATAGGATTTCAAAGTCTTAGCTTGAAAAATCAAGTGAAAGTATCTCCTAATCATTGATATTGAATATATGTGATATAATACTTTGAGTCTATGGGGAAACTAGAAAATGTGATTAAAATTAAATTTGCCTTTTCTAGTGGTAGTTACAAGAAAATGTGAGATAACTTGTATACGGGCCATCATCTTCCTGTTTGACATGCTGGTCTGAAGTTTGGCAAGTTCCCTCAAGTAAGCGATCACACATGCACCCATAAAATTAATGAGTAACAGAATCAGGGGGTTTCAGAATGAAAAGGGGTGTTAGAACAGGGCCACCTCAGTGCACAACGCTAGGGGGCACCACCCGCAGCTGGGTTTATTATGGAAAGCCATCCTGAACTTACCAGGATTCAGCTTACACAGCCTTCTATGACAAGCTATATTATCCATCCTCCCTCCATAAGCAGGAATCCCTTCTAGAACATCCTTCAGGCAACCCCATACATCTCTTCAACACCTTCCACACTTATTCCAAAACATACATAGCAATGAGATGCAAATCGATAAAGTGACGTCTACCCAGTATTCCAGATGGGAAGGGTAGAAAATAGAGCATATTATGAAACTCTAATAGGATGCAGAAGAAGGCCAGAGCAACACAAAGTATGCAAAGCTGAGATATATACAAGGATGCAATGTCCTCAGACGACTGTTTTCTTCCTGGAGACTAGAGGCATTTTTCAGAGGGTAGCATTCACTTTAATTACAAAATGCACCCGCCTCTCTCTTCCAAGGGAAAAAAGCCTGTTGTTGCATCTATAATGTAGCTTTAGTTTTTGATGCCAAAAATGATTCAGTAAACACAGTTATGTTATGGTATACTATTTCTTATTCAGTACTCAAATTAATCTCAAGGCAGTGCTGGCATTAATTCAATTTGACGCCTGTGCTTAGGATTTCACATAGGTGCCTTCATCCAATTCTTCTTCGCAACTAATAAAATCTTAATTCATGGTAATATATTTATTTCTAGTTCAGTTCATGTTAAGAAGTGCAGTACTTTACAGAAAACTAATTAATATCAATCATATGTTAGAACACTTGTAATGGTTCAGAGGAAAATCCTACGCTGGGGGAAAGATTAGATGAACCAAAGGGGTCTTAGCCCATCCTATTGACTTTATTGTTGATATTTAAGGAAAAGATACCAAACATCATTTCAAATATTAATTTAATTGAGGTGAGCATCATGAGAAGATCAGGGATTAAGGACCCTGGTTCTGAACCCTAATAGGCCATTGAGTCAATGTAACCCAAGAATGTAATTTGCATTCTCAGAGACTCTGTTTTCTACCTATTTTGTGTAACAACCATATAATTTGCAAGTAGGTAAAGATATTCAAATTCGAATTGCATGGCACTATTAAAATAATGAACAACTTCACTAACAGCAAGCCCTCCGCAATTGTTGGGAACAATTCTATCTTTATGTCAAGTTTGAGTAATGTTGATAGCATTTTGGGATTAGACATACAGTCATAGGGATAATTCGAGCAGAATCCTTGACAACGACCCTAGTGGCACCCCCTGGAGTTGTGCAATGTAATAGCCTTCACATTTCCTTAAGGAACTAGGTCTTAAGGGCTAATTCTCCCCCAGGCATAAAAAACTGGAGTAATAGATTACATAATTTTTGAATAATCTCAAGAAATAAAATAATTCAATAGGTCCCTTGAAATGAATGTCCCTAATAGCCAGTCTTTCCAAATTAAACATTAGGTGTTGAATCCACTCTATGAAAATGTATCCACCTTGGCATGCTACCAGTATATACACACATACAAAAAGATACAAACTAGTCATATGTTTTGGGTTACATTGAATCAAAGGCCTATATATGTGACTATATATATGAAGAGGGAGAGAGAGAGAGGGAGGGAGGAGAGGGAGGGAGGGGGAGAGAGAGAGAGAGATTTTAATCCTGATTACTAGAAATAAAACAGCAGCAGCACACTGGTTTCGAGGCGCAGAGATAATACCTCTTGATACTCACACTTAAAATGGAATCCATGGTTGATAACCCCAAGACGTGTCATTCATTTTACTGCCGTGTAAGTACTTGTACCACAGGTTGCAGGAACGCTTACAACGGGGGCTTACACCTGCTACTTTTTAATTCACAAGGGCACAGTGACGTAGGAAGGCACCTGGGAGTCACTGTTCAATGAACTCCACAATAGGGCACAATCTGAAAGCCAGTCTTAGCCAAATAGGGACGCAAGAGCAAATACATACAGTATCATGTGCTTTCCAACAGCCCTGTGTCTCGAGGGAGCTCTCTGACATCAGCAGTTGAGACAGGTGGTTCCCTTTCCAACTGTGGAAAATAAAACCCTCTTGCAGAGGCACTAAGTAAATATAGCTGTACTGTAATTTTTCCTTGGTGCACTCTCCCTGTGATTTCTATCCTGTGATGATACTTTATCCACTGAACCCTACCAGGGCATCCTTCCATGCTAATAACTGACTAAACATTTGCAAACCGGCTGAAATGGGCATTAAAGCTCAGTATCTTTAATGGGGACTCTGTTTTGCTCCTGCCGTTGGTAGCACTAGGGTTTTCCTTCTCTCGTTTACTCAGAATAGGTTGTCAAGTGACTGCCCAGAGCTCTGCGGGGGTACATCACCCTTTGTCCCTGTAACTAATACAGCCCAACAAAATGACAGACAAAAGTCAGACCATCTTAAAGTCACATGCATAGAGCAGGTCAATACCAATCATATCCAGTTTGAGTCTGAGAAGTGAAATCAGCTGAGATGTACTAAGCCTTTTGTGGCCACAACTATTTGCTTTTGCATTTAAGAATCTCTGGCAGAAGGGCATCCTGTAACGTGTGTATAAAATTACTTAATTCAACTTCTATTTCCCTTTCTGAACATAGATACTTTTACACTCTGACAGCCACTGGCTCTTAAAGCATTCTCCTTTTTGTTGTATCTCCTTAGAAACACAAATCTTGTTCCCTGGCAGCGGTGCTCTAAACGCTGTACCACATGCCCAAACTAGTTCTCCCTCGCAGCTTTAATTCACAGTAAGTGGCATGAAAGGAGGTCAGCCCTTCTCAGAAAACACTCGGAGTTCTTTTCGACTTCAGAATCTATTTTGGAAAGCCACACTCCCCGGTACGTAAAGAACGGCTTCCCGTTTTGAAATCCAGACTATAACTACCGACAACTTTATAAAATGGTCTGCCAAGGAGCAAACTCAGGATGATGATGACAGTTTCAACTCACGGTCATAATTCCCTAAGAGAATTCAGGAGACTGTGAAACCCCACTCCACCCCCGAAAATAACCCTTTCATTTGAAAGCTATTTATGACACGCACCCATGTCACAGCTTTTCTTTCCTGAAGAGTTCATTGAATGTCTAACTCAATAAGGCAGCTTAATCCCCCAAGCTTCCATGGTAACATACAACTGTAATAAATCTGAAGAATGGGAAAGGAAACAAGGTATTCCTGCTTCCCCTTCTTCCTTCAGCTTTCAAAATAGTCTTTCCTACTTCTTTAAAGTTCAAAGTTCATTGCTCTTAGAGCTAGAATAAAAATACAAGCAAGAAGGAAATGATATCTGACATTTGATGAATATTTGCTAAATGCTAAGCACATGGAGTGAGCAGTAATCCAAATTAGCTCATGTAAAGGAGCAAGGTAGCAGGCCCATTCTAGGGCGAAGCTAAAACTTAGAAACCAAGGGCTGGTATGCGGGAGACCTGGAGCTTGAAGTCACTCTTGTCTGCTGCTTAATATGTTGCTCTTAATGAGAAAGCTGTGCAGGACAGACATTTTTTGTCTGTGCCCACAACATTTAGACATCTGGGAGTCCCCCAACAAATGAGTCGGGAACACAGCTTCATGTGCAGAGGGAAAGTAAAACACCATAAAAATTTTGTTGAAACCACCAGGGAAATTGGGAAAAGACAGGACTCAAACAGGAACACAACCAATATTTGGCAACCTGTTCTGCTAAAAAGTCACACTGTGATCATAAGAGTCTGCGATCATAAACTGAGCATAGCATTTAGAAGAATGCACCTGTCTTTGGTAGCAACCTTTAAAGTGAACTTGGGTGTCTGATTCACATACTTGAAGAGTACCCCAAGAGAAAGAGCCCTCATTATCATGTCACCCTTTCCCTAAATCAGAGTTCTTTTGCGGATGGAAATTTTTTTTTAAAGATTTATTTATTTATACATACAAGCTGGGGTACAGGCCAGAGGCATGGGGCGGCGAGAGGGTTCACCAGAGACAGAGTGGGGAGCAGAACAGGCAGATCAGAAACACACTGCTGAGGGGAGCAGCGGGCGAGGCAGGAGAGGTCTGCCCCATCATGTGGGATTCTCCTGGGCTGGGCGTCAAACCCGCATCGTGTGCTGCCAACAGCGCCACAGCGCAGCGCTCAACCACTGCCACCAGGGAGGCCCCGCGGATGGAAATTTTAAGTAAAGGTCTGAGGAGAACACATCTGAAGACCCCTTGACCAACCATAATACAATGATGCCTTCCATACCACAAATGTGCTTCCACACAAATCTGTCATGAAGTGTACACAGTATGTTCATCTAGGTCTAGAACAAAACTCAGTCAAGACTTAAATCTTGACTCTTAACACCAACAACCGGATCAATTTCCAATATATATTTTCTAATTTTTGTGTGTAAGTATGGCCAAAGAACAAAGGGTCAGATGAGTCGAGAGTATTCCAAACTGGTTGTGGTACAGGTCTTTAGAACAGGGAGCTAAAACATGTGATTTTCTAATCTCCTCTGACTTCAGAAATATAAATAAAACGAACTAAACTAAATGTATTTCCAAAAAAAAAAAAAGGTTGGTAGACTTTGAGACTTTGTGATTCTGGTCTTGAAACAATTATAAATAAGTTTCAAAATATCTGGGTCACTTGGTAGATTGAATGGTCAACATTACGTTGGGAGTTGGGCAGGTTCCAAACAAAATGGCTCATAAGCCAGACAGGCTGCTTCCTCTGACACTCTCATACCTACTACAGAATAGAGCAAAGGCAAACAGGAATAGCAATGGCCATTGAGGAGACAGGTATGTGACCTCATGGATTTCATCCATCACCACCACACTTAGAAAAAAATAAAATAAAATTCACACTGAGTATAATGAGGAAGAATGGCGGTGCATTCTTTGATTATGTAATATTTTAAGATATGGTCCAAAATACTGATTTAAAAAAAAAAAACTCAATTTCTGAAAGAGCTTTAAGCCAAGTTCATATCCATGATCTCTTCCCAGGTATGCAAATCCTGGTACAGTGGTACAGGAACAAACACTTCAAAGCAGAATCAGAACTCAGGTCCAAAATACACTGCTCAGGAAAGCTATGCACTCCACAAAGAGAACCAGAGACAGGGACGTGACTGTCAAGTCATTTCAAAACACTCCACCTCAATATCACCATCACTATGCTACCTAGTTTCTCTGTATCATCTTTCCATCTAGAAAATGGACAATAACACCTAGTAACCAGCTTCTCGTGGGAACTCAGCAGGCTGAGCTGAAGACATGTAAGCATGAGGCTTGCAGAGACCTCAACTGCAGTGGGCAATATACAAACAAATGTCTGTTTCCTTTTCTGGTCAAGTTTCTCGGCTCGCATTAGTTCTCTATCCTCCTATCTTTTCCTCTCCCTCCTTTCTTAGGGCATTTCATTTATTTATTTATTTATTTATTTATTTCAGATTTATTTTATTTATTTATGCATATAAGAACTGGGGAGTAGGCGGGGGGGGGATGGGTAAGAGGCTTCACCAGAGACAGAGTGGGGAGCAGAACAGGCAGATCTACTGAAGTACACTGCTGAGGGGAGAAGCGGGGAGACAGGAGAGGTCTGCTGCGCCGTGTGTGTCAGCTCCCTGGCCAGGGGTTGAACTCATGCCCCAGTGGCTGGAAATAGCTTGAGAGCACTGTGACTTTAACCCCTGAGCCACCAGAGAGTCCCTCTTAGGGCATTTTAAAATAAAATATGTGCACTAAGATGTCAGCACCTTTCATCTTATGGCATGACCCTGAGATTTATGAATATAGAAACACGTAGGGGAAACAGGGCTCAAGTAGCCCTCTCTGTGGGTATCTTGCCCATGTATAAAGGGGAGACATGTGGAGGACGTGACAGCTCTGCTTGGGGCACAAAATAAGCTTCAGTGGGAATGTGGAAGGAGACATTTTAAAAGATCAAAGATCTGTGTGAAAGAAAAATCTCGAAAACTGAATAAAAATGATATTTTATCTACTGCCATTGCTCAGTCGTTGCAAGATTGGGCGATGAATACGGAAAGACCCATAGCAAAATGCTACCAAATGTAAAAAAAAAAACCCAAGATCTAGTGACAATGTCTTTATTTTCCAAATCAATCATCTCTAGATATTTATTTAAAAGCCAGATTGTCAAAGACTAAAAATGAAAAGTCAGAATTTTGAAAACTCAAAAGTACGTAAAGTTCATCAATTTCCACTCAGGGCAAAAAAAAAAAAGGAACATCTGAAAGTTTGATTATGTATATGTGGTGAAGCTTTCTCTGAATATCTGCATCAGAAAATGACTCTATAAATGTCCGGCATTTAAAAAATGCAATAAATTAAGCTGGTGATATAAGGGAGAAGAAATTCTCAGCATATACATACTGTTTTTTTAAATATTATCAGTAGCCACCACCACTTGAAAGGGGAATCTGGAATAGGAAAGAAAACACCATCGTGCTTGGAAAATTATCAAATTATCCACAAAGAATCAGCTCTTTAATTCCCATGCCTACAGTTGTTATTTATAGTCTCACAGACAGTAACTTTAGCCTTGTCAAAGGGTGTAAAATGTTCTTCCTTCTCCTCTAGATGAACCTTGTCTAGAACATACTAACTCTTCATAGTCTTCCTACTTTGTAAAGGTAGATAAAGTAGATCCTAAAAATTAATAAAATCCAAGCTTTTTAGATGTTTTGGACTCTATTAGGGTCATAGAATTACTTCAGCTCCAAGAGGTCATGGCAGAGAAAGACACACAAAACAAATCTCCTGGACAGAGGCACACGTGTGGGATACAAGTACCTGCAGATGTGTCGGTAACAATAGGAGGAGAACCAGCTACCTGTCACAAGTCAGTGACACAGGAAGAATGTGCCAAAAGATGGTCCCACAACAGGCCAGGAGCTTTAGGTGGGTAAGATTTTATAAGTATCTGCTCTGAAAGTGCTTACAGTCTGACAGTGACTAGGTCAGACTCATAATCAGTCAACACATCCACATGTGAACACAATAGCAAGTGTGTTGAGCAAGAAGAGATGTGGGTCGGTTAGGAGCTTGACATAGATCTAAGGAACCTTGGAAGCAGCCTAGCATGAAAATGCCATTTAGCCCCAGGGAGAGCCTGAGAGGTCCTTGCCCCTTATGTATTTCAGATTAAAAGCCAGACTCATTCCTAAATGCGGTATGTTTAGACAGGTCCAACAGAGTTCTAATCTTCTCTCATTAGCTGCTTCAATGATTAGTTTAAATGATCAAATAGTCCTTCAAAGGAAAAATTTTGGTGCCTCTGCATTGGGTGTCCTGCATGGTTGGGTGCCCATTCACTAGTCTAGCACAGTAGTGAGGGCGTGGATGCCAACACAATGAAGGAAAGCAAGGGAAACAGACATGGTTTGCCAGGGCACTGCCTGAAAGTTTTAGAAACCAGAACAGGAGGTGGCAAAGTCACACTTGGCTAGAAAAGAGCATGTGGATTCCTCTGGCTCTGGGGAGTTTATTGGCACCCCAAGAAAGGTAAGAGGAAGAAAGAGGATGGATAATGAGGGAGAAACAACATTCCCTTTGAAATAAAACTGACCTAGGGGTAGAACCAGGCTCTGGACCCGTCCTAACTCTATGAAATGGGTCGAGACCTAGCGTCCCTGATCCTTTATAAAACACAGACACCCTGTGCTCTGAGAGTATGCAGGCTCAGATACCAGCTTGGCACCTGCTAGCTCTTTGGTAAATGTTAAGTTCTCCTCAATACTAAGGGGACTTGAGGGCCTCCCTGGTGGTGCAGCAGTTAAGCGCTGCCGGCAGCAGCGACGCAAGTTCGACGCCTGGCCAGGGAGATTCCCATTTGGTGCTGCAGACCTCTCCTGTCTCACCCGCTGCTCCCCTCAGCAGTGTATTTCCGTCGATCTGCCTGTGCTGCTCCCCACTCTGTCTCTGGTGAACCCTCTTGCTGCCCCACGCCTCTGGCCTGTACCCCAGCTTGCATGCATGCATAAATAAATCTTTAAAAAAATACTAAGGGGACTTGAAAATAAAAAGTCCTGGTGACAAATGATGAATCATATAGGGTCCAGTGTTAGCTGTTAAAGGAAATACAAAGAAATACGAAAGGTAGCAAGAGCTAAGATTTGGCTCTCAACCAGGTGGCAGGATGCAGCTGCTTACATGAACTTATTGAAAATCAGTCATTAACCCACAGAATTCCACAGTCACTAGTAAGCCAGGAGACATGAAATCAAGAGTAGTTTAAAACAGAGATAGGTGGTTTTTTTAATTAAAATCTAATGTGTGATGTCCACCATGTATCCACTACTATTCTCAGCACTTTATACAAATGCTTTTATGAAATGGGAACTTACTGTTATTGCCTTTTTTTTTTCCAGATGGAGAAGTAGAAGGAGAGAGTTGAGTAACCTGTGCAAAGCAACACATCTAGGAAGCAGCTTGGTTGGACTTGAATCTGGGCAGCCTGGTCCAGAGTGCATGCCTTAGCCCATCCACTAAACTCTCTATTTCTGCGCTGTTCCAAAGTTTTCATTTCCACATTAAAATTGTGTGAGGTACTAAAGCTACACAGTTGAATAAGACTCAGCTCCTGGTCTCACACAGCCCACAGCCTAATAGAGAGAGAGAAAGTGAGTCTCTGAGCCTGGAGCAACAGAGCAAACTGTAAGAATGAAATCCAAAAGACAGAGAAACCCAGTCCAGTACAGTGTAGGCCAGCAGAACAAAGCCTTTCTCCCACCCCACCCCCCGAAACTACCCTTGTGTGCCTTGCAGAGCAGGGGGCACACTCAGCAGAAATCCTGCCTTTTGTCAATGCTGCATTATCAGGAGAATAGTTTCCACCAGACTTACTCGCAAATGTGAATAAAATAGAACTCCTTCTCTGAGGAGTGTATCATCACCTTATGCAAAAAGAGACATGGACTCAAATGACTCTAATACAAGTTCACCTGGTTTATGGTTGTGAGCTGAAATCTTGAGATCCGAGACAAGATATACAGCTAGAGTCCTGGCATAAATACCCTGACAAGTTCTGATAGTAACTCAATGATCTTCCTAATGGGTCCCTGATCTGACAGTATCTGCTGTTAACTGTTGATAAACAGATTAAAGACCATGAATTTAACTAAGGAGTACATGATAAACTATAATTAGGCCTCCCTGGTAGTGCGGTGGTTAGGCGCTATGCTGTGGAGCTGTCGGCTGTGCTGTGGAGCTGTCAGCAGCGGCGACGCGAGTTCGACAACTGGCCGGAGAGATTCCCACACGGTGCAGCAGACCTCTCCTACATCGCCCGCTGCTCCCCTCAGCAGTATATTTCAGTGGATCTGCCTGTTCTGCTCCCTGCTCTGTCTCTGGTGAACCCTCTCGCCACCCCACACCTCTGGCCTGTACTCCAGTTTGTATGCATAAATAAATTAATCTTTAAAAATAAATAAATCAATAAATAAACTATAATTAGTGAACAAGTTCCAATGGGACAAAAAATTGACAGTATCCATCACAGCCTGGAGAAATCATGATACATGAACATGAATTCCATCAAGAAACAGATATTAAATATTATGCATATTGGTCATACATTGTAAATACAGACATAGTGGTGGTTTCTATAAAGCACTCATTTTTAAGGACTCATGATACAGGAGACTGCTCAGGAACTGCATTTCCCAAGCATAACCAATCATGTTTTGAGTAATGACAAAAAAGAAAGGTTGAGTGACAGTAGGTTACTAGGATTAGTTTCAAAGAATACCCAACATGATAAACTAGTTTTTTAAGTAGGAAAAAGCATTATAGAAAAGGCGATAAATTTCAAGTGAAGAAATGGCAGTTTCCAAAGCAAGTTCTCAGTTGAGTTTACTGGGCCAGAAGCAAGAGCAGCAAGGCACAGAGTAAAGCCTCACACCCTCCCCTCTGAGATTGACCTTGGCTTGACCTTAGCCACATGGCCTGAGAAGGTGTGATGACTCTTTATGCCCTAATTTATCCGCAACATAGGACTTGCTGTGACTACTTCTTAGGGCCTTATGACAATTCTTCAAGATCATAAAATATAATATGTATGATTGTTTCCATGTCAACTGGTGCTGTGTTTGTTCAAACACTGAACGAGTTGTTGCTGTGAAGGTCTTTTGTGATAGAATTAATACCTGCAATCAGTTGCTTTTAAGTAAAGCAGATGACTCTGTATAACGTGGGTGCACTTGTCCTATCAGTTGAAGGCTATAAAGCTAAGAACTGAGGTTACCCTAAGAAGAATTTCTACTTCAAAAATTTAACCTAGAAATCCTATTATGTTCCATCTTCTTGACCTAATCTACAGATCTCTCTCTCTTTCTCTCATATTCTCTGGACAACCCTCACTAGCACATGTACTAACAAATTGTATGGATGCTTCCTGTGTGCCTCTTTAAGAAGTTTGATTCTAAAATTCTGCTACTATTTCTTACCCCCACACTCCTGTACTAAATGAGCACATGCAATGTAGACCCTCATCTGTACTAGACCAACTGGTGGAACAGCTACAAGCGTGGGAATGTCATTTTTAACATGATTTGAAAATAAATTTTGGACTTACAGGGGAGGAAATACAACAAAATGAGACTTAAAGTTAGATCGAATGCACTACCCATGGAGAAAAAGACATTGTCTTCTTCACAATTGTGTCCACAGGCCTAAAATGGCGACATAACAATTTAATCCACTTGTGTTGAAAATGGATGAATGAATGAATGATAGAATTTTAGAGCATGCAGAGGAAGGCGGAATTTTTTTCCATTACTTGGTGTCAACTCAAATCATTTTATTTCAGAATTAACAGAGTGACACAGGAAACAAGCATTCACTCATCCATCACAACCTCCATCCATTCACCAAACGTGATGGAGCCGCTGGTCCCTTTCTAGAGGCTGTGCTAGCCCCAGCACTGTGAAGATAAAGAAGATCTAAGTCTTGTCTTACATCTTGGTGCACCCCAGGAGAGCAAATGAACAGAAGAATAAACAAGTATATTTATATCGTAGAATATACCTGAACAGTGAGGCAGGAGGTGCTGGAAAACCTCAGAGAATTCACACCTTCTTCTGGAGGGTGCCTGCATGCATTCATTTCTTAAGTGAATTTCCATAAAGCTGACCTTCATGTCAGGTACTATGCTATGTCCTGGGAATACTCAGATAGCATATAAATAGCATTAATAGTAACTCATTTAATTGAGTGGTAGCTGTGTTTTGGGCACTGTTCTAATTCTTTCACATTTATCTACTGATTCCCTTCATAACAATAAGGAATATGGATGTATTTCCATACCTTTTCTTGTAAGAAAATAAAGTGGGCATAGATTCATATATTTGTTCTTCAAAGAGTTATTGCTCACCTATTATCGAAAAGCCATGTTGTTAGGCACCAAGTTGATTAACACATAAACTCTGCCCTTAAATCTAGCAGAAAATAGAGACATACCCAAAACCACTACAATTTCAGACCATATCACACCCACAGTCTCACAACAGCCTTGTTATAAGCATTAAGCACATCATCTCTAAAACTTCCCCAAAACTTGAGCATTTAATTTTGAATATGGTTATCAGAAACATGTAGAAATTGTTTTGTTCCATCCTTATACAAGGAAAACAACCCAAGAGAAATATCACTAGTTTCATGATAGATCTTCAAAATTACATTTTAAAACAAACTTTTTTGTGACTTAGGACTCAACATCTTGATAATTTCAAGGTGGCCTGAACGGGGCAAGGGTGCCTGGGTTGTTAGTCAGTTCTGGTGACTTCAGTTACCTTCAGACACTGCTGCTATCATCGCTCCTTAAGATCACAAAGCGGGGCCTCCCTGGTAGCACAAGGGGGTAAGTCTCAGCACTGTGAAGCTACTGGCAGCCACTGCAGCACAAGTTCGATCCCCAACCACGGAGCTGACCACATGGCGCAGCAGACCTCTCCTGCCTCGCCCGCTGCTCCCCTCAGCAGTGTGCTTCAGTTCATCTGCCTGTTCTGCTCCCCACTCTGTCTCTGGTGAATCCTCTCACCACCCCACATCTCTGGCCTACACCCCAGCTCTTGCCTGCATAAATAAATATCTCTTCAAAAAAGAAAAGATCACAAAGCTAAAAGTTTGAGCACAGCAGCAGAAGCTGATATAAAAACCTTGAATTATTGATAGTGTGTATTTATCATCAATTAACAGCAACTATGTATTACAACCATTTCCAAATGAAGGCTTATAAATAACTCTAATTTTTAATTACTCAAGGAAAGTACAACCTCCATCAGTAGCCGTGACTGTCGCTAAGTATTCCCATGGTCTTATGATGTTTCACATCTACCAGAAAGAAAAAAGGTCCTAACAGGAAAGAGCAAAGACTTTTGTTTCTTAAAAGAAAAAGGACATGTTTATTCAAGAAACAGAAATAATCCAGGCTTTCTTAAAAATGAAAATGATAGGTTTGAGGGGGAGAGTGAGAGAGAGAAAGAAGAGAGAAGAGCCTGTTTTGGGGAAGAGTACCTAATCAAATCAGAGATAAATTCATTCAACAGTCAATACAGGTAAAAAGAAGGCAAGAGATTCCTTGGGGATTAAGGCAAATGAACTGTTTGTAATTTCATTGGCTCATAGTTTTGATGTTTAAAATTTACATCCTATCTATTTCTAAAAGTGGGATTCTAAATTACATACAAAGTTAGACACATGAAACAATAAAAATGAAAATGAGATCAGGTTAAAAAGAGAAAGAAAGTGAGAGCTAGTGTATACTTGGAACACACCCCTTTATCGTAACTGAGTTCTGAATTTAGATCCAAATTTCCTGGCGGTTTGGACAAAAATAAAAATGTGTTGGGTTTAAATAAATATTCATTATTCAACCAAAGGAAACAGGACTTCCCTGATCGCTCTAGTTAGGTCATATCCCCACCCCAATTCCTAGTGCCTAGCCATTACTATATTTTTCTTCCCTGCATTTGTCAATTTCTAAATTCTATATTTGGGGCTTATTTTATGTACACTTCCACTGGAATATAAAATCCGTGGGGGGAGGAGACTTTGTCCTTTGTCACTACTTGATCTCAAGTTTCTAGGTTAGAGCATGGCACGTGGTAACATCTACCAAAGCAGAGAGATGAAGCACATTTGCTAGCCCCAGGTTGAGGATGTAAAGAATAATTTTAAAAAAGGATCATATGTGAGTATTTACTGAGTAGATAGAACATACGATATGGTATATCTATACATGCACATATAAAATACATACATACATATATGGTCATCTATGTATCTATGTATATATTCATTTATGTTCATAGATACATATATCTATGTATATATTCATTTTCATGCATGGAGTCAAGAGTGATTTTCTCTCAATACTGAATTTTAAGAAATATTTGCCATGATTTCCCCTAATTAAATTACACCAAGGATTATGAGGCGATGTTGGGGTGAGGAAATAATGTCCTGAAATCCATTACAAGCATAACATAACAGGGATAACTGCACAAGTGTGAAAAGGGACTAGAAGTTGGAGGCAGAAGAGGTAAGTTCAACTACCAAGGCCACCTTCTCCAGACACGAGCCTTCTTTCAGGCAATATGGCATTATTTTGAAGCACAGAGACTTGGAGTCAAATCCTAGCTCTGACACTTATGAGCTGTGTGACACTTGAAAAATTACTTAACATTTCTGTGCCTCAGTTTCTTCATTTATAAAATGTGAATAAAGATAGGACCTATCTCAAAGGATTATTGTGAAAGTTAAATGAGTTTATGCACATCAATCAATCAGAACATTACCTGGCACAGTATAAAACTAACTTGGCAGTTAATTTGAACTTGTACCCTCATTTGCAAAATATAGATATTACTGCCTTGGTGTAGTTATAAGGATCAAATGATCTTAATATGTCCTGATGGTCTTAAGTTTTTTTAATGGATGACTTCTTTTTTTATTTTCCTTAAAGTAGCATATGTTCATTTTAAGTTTCTTTAGAAAATTCAGAAAGAAAAAAGTAAAAATCCCCCATATTCCAGTAAACAATACAACTACTATTTGCATTTTCTTGTATAAATTTCCAGATTTCTTTCTATGCCATGTTTTATATATGAGCTTTGGAAAAATAACTGTTAAACAATACCACTCTGAAACCAGCTTTTTAAAGACTCATCATGGGTGTTATAGTACATCAGCAAATCAAGATCTCCATCATTCTACACAATAGCTGCCTGTATCCCATTGTATGAAAGTGCCTTGATTTATTTAGCCAATATTCCATTCACAGACAGTTAGGTTGTTTCCAATTTGTGAAAGTGCTTTGTAAACTACAAAGTAATACACAAATGTTAGCTATCATCACCATTATTTTTAAAATAAATATCTAGACATCACCATTAAACCTTTGAAAGGTCTTCTTTCACTATTTCCTTAAGCCCCTAGAAATGATGCTTCAATCTAATTGTATTCACACCATTATTTAAAAAGCTTGGCATTTGGAGACCCCACATCTGAAGGGAAGAAGCACAAACTACTAAATCAGAATGAGGGCAAGGTGTTGGAGAGACTTCCCAGAGCCCTTTTTCTCAGCACAGAGGTTGTGTCTGTGTCCCTGTCACATGTCACCACACTCATTCGCCTTTGCTCACAGACTGGCCTCACTCACCAATTGCTGCCCTTTCCAGAATCCACCCATGGCTCAGAATCCTTTTTGACAATGATCTCCGAGTAGTTATTATAAAACAATTGGAACAGGCAGGAGTGATGAAATATGTTTGCTAACTCCATGTTGAGGATATAAAAATGCAAAAGGTGATCTCTCAGAGTACTCCAGAGTAGGTATATACATTGTCTACATATTGTAACTGGCAGATTCTGCAGCTAAATTCATTGTCCATCTATATCTGAGTTCTTGGAGGTTAGAAGCCACCTCCTGCCCGCCTTTGGAGCTTCGCCTTTGCCTAACAGGATGTTCCATAAAGCAGATGCACAACAACTGCTGCTTACTTGTGGATGAACAGTTGAAATAATGTCTGAATTCTTGATCACAGGTACAATCTCATTGATTGATAACTGAAATTAAAATTGCCCATGTAGTCTCTGAAAATAAAGTCTGCCATATTATTTCTGGTAGGATGGAGTTAGGTAGGAATCCAAATGGATAAAAACAAGTAATTTAGAATTGCTACTCTATTTTTACAATAAATTTTCTCTATTAATTAATGTTGTGACTTGGAGCAAATGTGCATGGCAGGAAACAGAAGACCCTGCTGATACCAATTTTACAGACAAAGGTGATTTGTACATTGAGATATGGAGCAGATATACTACCTCCTGGCTCAGAACCCAGCATGAATTGGATGGATTCAACTTATAAAATTCTGACATTTCACCTTTTCAAGACTACAATTAACTTCTCTGTGAGTTTCATTCATTCAACAAATATTTACTACATACCCAATATATATCAGGTACTGTAATAAATGCTAGGTGGAGGAGATCCGACATAACACAAAATAATAATTTAAATACAAATATATTACACATAAACACGTTAGGCCTAATAACAATGGGTCATCATGATAAACATCAATCATGACTGTCAAAGGTAGGGTTTGTAAATTTTTAACTCCTAATATAAAAATAGGGATTCATCATTGGAACCACGAAGATCTTTTTATGCCAACATGGAGGTTAGCAAGCAGATTGCACATTTTCCTATCTGTTCCAACTACCTTATAAAAGCTATCAGGATTTTGTTGCTAAAAATGATCCAACCATGGGTGAATGCTGGAGCCAATGAGCGATGTCTGCCTTGAAGAAAGAATGGGGCAAGTGGTCTGCACGTCAACTCTCAATATTTGTCATTTCCATTCCAAGTCTTTGATCCTAACCCCATGTCTCTATTCTCTGCTGGTTTTTCTGACCAAGTCTATTTTACTGATTCTTTGTGACTTACTTATGGAGTTATCTATTTTACTACCTATGATCAAAACATGTAGTACTGAGTATTGCCCCACCCAAACTGAAATATCCTATCTTGATTATATGTCAAGCTTCACCCTTCTCCAACTTCTTCATTTGAATATCTTTTTATTCAATTGAATGTATTCAATATTTTCAATGGGGTATTTTTTTAATAAAATCATAAAGTTCTTAAGGGCAACAAATTTTATCTTCATTCTTAATTTTATTTATTCTTTATTTTATTTATTTTTTACTTTAAACATGATTTTATTACATGCAAGCATTCTTTAGTTTTTACATTAAATAATCTTTATAACCTCCCATATCAACTGTACAAAATTTTAAAGATACACAACTCTAAGTGAGCCATAGAAACTAGGAAACTTCATGTGCAAAGCCAAAGGCAACTTTCAGCATAAATAATTATACTAGATTGGGAGATATTTCAGGAGAAGAAAGTCTTCTAATAGTCTTAAATTATTAGTAAAATTGGATTTATCTGCTCAATAAGTTCTAATTAGATGAAAAAACTAAGAATTGTCAACAAATTCTTCAACTACAAATACTAACTACTTTTGTAACTTTTTCTTTGTTCATGATTTAACAATTTGCATATTCTATAAACATCTTAAGTTAGCTCTTTCAAGGAATTCATTTATACGTTAAACTTGCTATTTCTATTAAGGTAAAGAAAACCATGGGTAGGTGAAATATTTCATTTTACTGTATAATTTATTTTTGTTCCTGATAGTCTCAATTTTTGCTTCAAATTAAATAATGTAGCCACAGGAGTGTCCTGAGGAGTTAGGAACGTTCACTGGACCTTTAAAAGTGATCATCTTGGGCCACTCTGGTGGCTCAATGGGTTAAGCCAGCACTATGAAGCTATCCAGAGCCACTGAAGCATGAGTTCGATCCCTAGCCAGGAAGATTCCCATATGGTGCAGCAGACCTCTCCTATCTCGCCCGCTGTTCCCCTCAGCAGTGTATTTCAGTCGATCTGCCTGTTCTGCACCCCACTCTGTCTCTGGTGAACCCTCTCACCGCCCTGCACCTCTGGCCTACACTCCAACTTGTATGCATAAATAAATAAATCTTTAAAAAAATAAAAAGTAATAAAAGTGATCATCTTGATGGCCTATCAATTCTACTTCTGGGACTCCCAGTAGCCTAGGTTGGACTGTAATCATTATAACCAGAATAAAGATCATCTTCATCAGTCTCCAGGGCCAGGCGTACCTTTGGCATCATTTGTACCTCATGGCAAGTGGGCAGGGCAAATATGAGCCAAGCCCAGAGAGGACATGATTTGGGGGAGAAAATACCCAGAGCCTGGATCTGCCAGGACACTGCTCCTGGATCGTTGCCACAGGGAATCCCTGACCCTCATTCTTTTTAGCCTCTACGGCCCTGAGGGCACTGCGCATGCTCTGTCAAAATTACTCAAGAGACAGTCTTTGTGTGATGGCAACGAAAAAAGATCAGTCTCAGAGCCCCGAAACCTGGCCTCATATATTATTTCTATATGTAACATATGCATGACTTTGGATAAATTCATGTCACTGCTTTGGGCCTTAGTTTCCCCATCTCGAACAGAGAGTGTTGGCAAAAGAAAATCTCTGACCCCAAATCATCCTAGCTGTCAATGATTCTATGTATCTTAGAGGGTATTGTGCTCAAGGAGGACTTTCGCAGTTTGAAATATCTTTTCATCTAATAAAATAAGAGTTATTTTTTTTTCTTTGAAAAAGTGAATCGTGAATCCTCTTGAGAGGCAACTCAGCTTCTATGCACTCTCTATTCTAAGTTCCCAATAAAGGAATCGTGATTCTCTCCTCTGGCTCTAGCCCTCTAAAGAAGTCTACCCCCTTACTAATAGAAAACAGGATTTGAGTGATGGCCCTCACACTAATTGGTCAGGAGCCATAGATAAAATATTGTTATTGACAGAATGTACTCCCTTTTTCATGCACTGATAAAGTAGCTTAGCAGAGCACACAAATGGAGAGTAAATTGAGGGCAAAGAAAAAGAACCTGAAACTTGGGTCAGATGGGAAGAATAGAGTCAGCACTATAAAGTTCGTGCTAACAAAAATCCCTGCTAAGAGGATGTAACAGAAGCTAACATATTCAACAAAACAATGGGAGTAGGGAAGCAAGGCTCACCAGTTATGGGTGAGAGGCTGAGAAAAGAGGGAAGATCCAAAAGTCTGACTTGCTCTGTTTGACCCTTAAGGCCCACAAAGGATCAAATGTAAATGATATCATTTTAGAGACTAATTTTTAACTCAGCAAGAAGAGGGGTATGCATAAAGAAATCCCATCACAATCTATCAAAAAGTATCTACTGATTTTAAAAGATAAAATGTAAAATGTTCAAAGGAGCATCATAAATACAACGGTATGTGTTAAGATCAAGTGCGGAGAAGCTTCTGCAGGGGACTGTATTCTGCTGTGGCAGGTGACGAACTAGCTCAGTGATCAGCTTTCTGCCTAGAAAGGAGCATTTGGCTACTATAACCTATCTAAATTTTAAAAAGATAAAATGGAACCGAGGTTAGTATCTATATTAGTCCACATAATGGCATCCTAGGCCCCCTTATCTCAAGTACCAAGGAGGTACTTTCCAAAATCTCCAGTGGATGCCTGCAATTGAGGATAACACTGAAGTCTATATGCAATATATTTTTTCCGGTACATACAAACTTATGATAAAGTTTAATGTATAATTTTTAGGCACAGTATGAGATGAATAACAATAACCTAAATAAAATAGAACAATTAAAGCAATATACTGTAATAAAAACAGTATCTTCTCACTAGCTAGCCAGCTAGTTATCTCTGTCATTCTCTCTCTCAAAATATCTTATTTTACATAATATTTAGGGACCGTTGTTGACCTTGGGTAACTAAAGGCATAGAAAGTTATGGACAAGTTGGTGGGGGGGGGGCAACTATTGTTTTTAAAGTTGTGGTCAAGACTTCAATTTGCCATGTCTTAAAACTAAATTACTGAATGCAGAAAACACTGCCTTCCCAGGGCTGGGAAGACATTAGGAGACATGGAAACTGTGAGGTCCTATAAATGCCCCCTGACCGTGGGTAATTTGATTCCATCATAAATATAATAATCCTCTCACTTTTAGTTCTTTTAAACAGGCCAAACAAGTTCATTAAAAAGGTCGACAAAGCAAAGGACCATTTGCCTGGAATCCCTAAACTTGTCTTTGATGAATGCGACAATTATTCATCTCATCTTTTCCTCTTCCTACAGGAACATTCCACCTCCCATCTCTCCAATCCAACCCTCCCCCAACCTCAGAAAGGAGAAAACTGAGGCAAGTTTTGCTGGACTTCTTTTATACTGCCTTCCATTTCCTAAAATGTCATCACTCAGCTTCGAGAATCTTTTCTGATTGTCCTGCTATTAATATGACCAAAGGCCAACTAGACCAAGGTACTTATTTGAAAGAAACACAGAAGTTCCTGCCATCTTGAAACCAGTCCCAGCCAGGGGGCGCTATCCCAGCTAGAAGTCAGCTCAACTGAGGGTATTGGAGCCACATCGCCCAGCTGTACTTGCCCACCAAGCAACGAGGAGCCCAAAGGACTAGGCATTCTTCTAATAAAAAGTACAAGAGCATCCCCCCAGCCACCCCCCTTGCTTCCCTCCCACCACTTCTCTCAGTGGGAAAAGAGTGGGAAAGCTCCACTCTGACTCTGGGCAAAGGGACAAGTCCTTTCTCCCACTCGTCACATTCTTGTGTGGACTGGGGCTGACTTTGATTTTCAGATTACATTCACAATTAAACTCTTCAAGACTTTGTACTCTGTGAATATAGTAAACAACCCAACTCTTGTCCTCAGATAACCAACTCTGTGTGTGTGTGTGTGTGTGTGTGTGTGTGTGTGTGTGTGTGTGTTGGGGAATAGAGGGTATAAGGAATGGAATTGAATGAGAAGGGATTCAACTCCCGAGAAAGGCTATGCAGAGGAGCTGTGTGGGTGATACACCTTGTAATTTCAGACTGTTTCTCCCAGCAGAGTCTCCAGTTCTCAGCCTGAGCCAGGCCAGGCGGGGGATTTGATTTGGCTGCCCTTAAGTTAACTAACGCACTGCGCTCACAAAGCAGACTTCAGGGTGCCAGGCAGCTCCTCATGCAAAGCTCTGAGACGCACTGAACACCATTTTGCTTGACATTTCACTGGTGACAACTGAACTGTCCCAAAATGCCCAGATCCCTTCAAACCAGACAGGTGAGGGGGGAAAGGGTAAACAAGATAAATATACTTTGTTTGGGGAGTTTCTGGAATTTATTACAAAAGGCACGTGGAGCTTCTTGAATGCAAGCAAAATTTTACCAGTGCATCTTTCATGGATTAGTGAGGAGGAAGAGTTGTTTGGACTCATCTTTCAAAAGGAAACTCAATTCTGAAAAGAAGAGTAAGAATTCTGAGGTTCAAAGAATGTATGGCATTCACAGAAAGAGAGGGACGCTGTGGGGCTCACAAGTATAATGTGGTGCTAGAAATACTAGAAAGCACTTTGTACATGGTTGAGTCTGGTTCATACCCACTCACGGGGAATAGTATCATTCGTTCATCCACATTTATCGTGTCCACAGTGTTGGTGAAAAATGTTCCTGATTTGGCTAGAACATTGGCAGACAAAGAAGGGAGGCATATTCAAGTCACCAGATCTGGATTTTGACCTTCTGGAATTTACAGTCTGATAGGGGAGATGATCCTCCAGCATCGTAGCGCCTTCCATGGGAGGAAGAAATGCCAGACATGTCAGAAGGGGCCCAAGTGGACTGAGTGTTTGGCACTAGAAGAGAGATTGATTCCAGCTGGGGCAATGTATGTACTGCTTTAGTTCTGGTATCCAAGAAAAGACAGGGACCCTCAGCGTCTCATCCCATCAAGAAAGGAGCATCTCTAAGACAATTTTACTTCCTTGCCAAGATATGCAGGTACACTTCCATGTGTGGTCTGAATTCCAATAGCTATCAAGGGGTGCTTTCTCTTTCCTTTTCCCCAGAAACAGCAGGGGAGCAAGCGTGTTCACACAATAACTAAGCTTCATTTTTTTTTAACTCTGTCGTGTTTTAAGAGGATTAGCTTTATTAGTTCAGTGAGTTCAGTTTCCTTTGATTTTGTATGTTAAAAGCAGGAGTTGGCTTTAGTAAGTGTGGTGGTAAGGCACTCGTTTCCGGGCCTGAGATGGAGGTTTGAGCTGGTTATTTTAGTTCTCTGTGTTTGTTTGGTTTACTCCTGACAGATACAATGGAATGTTTCAATGAAAAACGCCCAACTCATTTTCCATCTATGAATGAACAGAAGACATCCTGTGGCTAAGGAGGGATAAATATACAGCCCCCCTGAAAGCCTGCTGGCTCGCCCATGCTACCCCATCATTGTGCCCGCTTTGGCTTTTGCATGCAATTTACTCAAGTTTGTGCTGTTTCATGGCAGGGTGATTTTTCACTGACACCTCTTTGCCACTTCAACCGGGGGCCACTGAAATGGGGCAAGGTTCAAGGAATTTGGCCAGAACTGAAGCAGACTTTTTATCAGCTAACTATTGCATTTTCTACTTCTTGACTTTTCCCCAGGAGCTTTTGGTTTTCATTGTGTTGGCTGCCTTTAACTCCTTTGGTGCCATACAACCCCAAGTTATCTTTTTCTAAAAATAATAGACCCTCTAGCATAGTGAGATTTTTAGGCAAAAGGATATCCAGGATTTTTGCCCCTAAAAACTGAGTTTTGCCGTGACTTCTACTGTTAGAGAAGTATTTCTGTATGCACTGGGTGGGTGGGCTGACTGAGGTGTGGGTTCTATCGAGGGCCTTATATTTTATACGGTCAACAGAGACAACTGAGGAACACTGCTTCACACTCCACTCACCCACTGGAAAGTGATCTTATTCCAGAATATGCTCCTGTCTGAACAGCTTCACTTTCTCGGTCGCTCATTTATTCATTCATTGAGCCACTGATTCAACAAAGGAGTGTCGAATACGAAAGATGATGGTGTAATGACTGGCTGCTACTCATGGAGGCCGAAAGGAAAGGGGATGAGGTATGGCTGCTCCTCTCAAGGAACTCATAGTCCCAGAGGGAAAACACATGTCAACAAATACTTTCAGCACACAGAAAAATAGGATATGATGACGACTAGCAAAGAAGTGTATCAAAGAGCTGGCAGATGAAAAGGAAGAAAGGGAGCATAACCTGATTTGCATGTATTTAGAAAGTGATTCCAAAACTACTCCAAGTGTACTGAAGTAATATGTTAATTTGACTTTCTAAGATGGGAGAGAGAGATGTCCTATCTCCCACCTTCTCCTTGGGATAAACTATTTCCCCAAAAGTTCACTTTTAAAATCATTTGTCCACCTCCTTTTCCTTATCTCTACTCCTGCCTCAACACCTTCCTCACAGTTTCATAATTTTTTTTTTTTTTTGGTCTTGTTGAAACCACATAGTTTTCTTTGAGACAACCACACCCAGATTTGGAGGAGACATCATGAAATCTCCCTCCAGACTGGTCTACACGCTCATTCTTGACTAAGGAAGAGGCTGTTTCTGACACTAAGCAGCAAGGGGAAGTCAGTTTGAGTGCTGGCTCAGCCCTGGCCTCTCCTGGGCACAGACAGAAATGATACCAAAGGATGCTGAATCACTTCCAGTAGTTCTATAATGAAAATAATCAGTCACAGGCGAGTGACTTGGTCATCATCTTCATTGTACAACACTGTAAAACAGGTTGGACACCCAATGGGCCAGTCCTAACCTGGACCCCTCCCAGGGTACGCAAATGTCATGCCCTCCCTTTTCATGTGATCCCTACTCTATCTCCTGGTCAGCACTGTTGGGGAAAGGGTGGCTGAGTTAACTTCCATAGTAGATATCCAAGTTCCTGAGGCACAAAGGAAAGGAAGGGTCTTTTGTTCCATTGTTTTTTTCAATAGGATTCCCATCACAGGCCTTGGGACTGCTCACCTCCGCAGACACAAGTGCCTGGAGGGACCAAGTCCTCCTGTAGCGGCTTATTAAATTCCTCCCCCTGGGCTTCCTTGGTGGCGCAGGAGTTAAGTCTCAGCACTGTGAAGCTGTCTGCAGCCACTGAAGCATGAGTTCAATCCCCGGTCAGAGAGATTCCCACATGGCACAGCAGACCTCTCCTGCCTCACCCGCTGCTCCCCTCAGCAGTGTGTTTCAGTAGACCCATCTGTTCTGCTCCCTGCGCTGTCTCTGGTAAATCCTCTCACCCCCGTACCTCTGGCCTGCACCCCAGCTCTTTTGTGCATAAATAAATAAATCTTTACAAAAATAAATACATAAATACCGCCCCAGCCACATCACAGGGTGCCAGGGCTGGGGCTGCCTGTCAATTCCCTTTGGCTCCACACACTGTTTTCACTGAAAACTCTCCTGTTTCCTCCTCCTTCATACCATACAAAAGCAGGTTGGGTTTCTCCACTTTCTACTCTTTTCTAGAAGCATTGTGAGTCCACGCCATAAGATCAGAACACAAACATTCTACAGAAACACACTGTGTTTTGAAAAGTATGAACTACTTGAACAATGAAATAGTTTGAAGGACAGACCTTTGAGTGTCCTTAGAAGAGATATATGAGCATAATTTTCTCCTAAAATGCAAACTCAAAGAACTAAACATGGTCCTAAAAGTATTTTTGTTTTCAACTAACTTTTCTAAAAATCCTCTCAATACAAGTGATCTTTCACTAATCCATTGTCAACTAGAAGAAACAATTACTTTGGTCATCAAAGGAGTCATTTTGAACAATGAACTGTCATTATCAATCAATGTAAGGGTCTCTGCATATCCCTGCACTAAATACAAAAATTAATAGGAGAATAAATCTGTGAGTGAATAAATTTTCTACACACCAATTCCCGCAGGCCATGTGTTTATAAGTCAAAAGCTTAAAATGAAAACATCTGATGAAGTTAATACACCTGTTAAAGGAGCATAAAATTCCAAACCCAATGGTAAAATATAAAGATTATAAAGCCTCTTAAAGGAACCATCAAGGCAAACTATTAAATGAAGACATCTGCTCTGTGCTGGAGTCTAGTTTATAAGTGCCACTCAAAACAAAAGAGATTTAGGACAAACATTTCATAAAAGGATGTGAAAGCAGTGAAGGGAACAGACTTGGAGGAGGAAGAGAGAAAATGGAATAGATTCAGTTAAAAAGAAGGTTTGACCTACAGTTAGTCTATGAGTCTAACAGACGGTTTTATGAGTCTGTTTTCATTGGAAGGGGTGAGACACAGGATATTGGAAGATCATTTTTACATATCACATAATACCTTGGTTTTAATGCTTAACAGTAAACTGTTAAGTAATGCTTCCAAATATTTCAGGAAAATACTGAAAAAGAAAAAAAATTCACATGTGAAATCTCCAACAAAGGCAGTCAAAGCTGCCCCAGTAAAATTTCAAACCTAGACTACTACCAAAAGTACTACAGGAGAGTAGTATTAATCGTTCATGATTCTATGTCCACTGACCCTCTTGAATTGGATCTTAATCTTATTTTCTGCTTTTCTAAATACTGTCTGTCAGTCTGCCTCCCTTCCATGATGGTGTTCTCTGTCCCTCTGTCCTGAGATCAGTCTGTTTGCTCCTCTCACTTTTCCTTGCAGAAAGTACTTGCCTCTCAAGTTCTATGTACCGTTCCTATCACACTGATTCCCAAATCTATTTTTCCAGCCCAGAATAAGCCCTCTCAAACTCTGGGTCAGCTGAGTATAGGTCTAGGGAAGCACAAAGTATACAAAAGGGGCCCTAACATGCTCCCCTAATCCCAGTTGCTTCTGTCTGGCTGGTAGATAGACAGAGAGACATCAATCACATGGACAGTAGCAACAAGACCCACCCAAACCAAAAACATCCATCGCTCTTAAGTTTGTTCCTCCATTCCATCCTCGAAGCCCTCATCAGCCTCACCCCAGTGGTCTTTCTAGAGCACAACCCTGCCATTCCCTCCCCATTTCATTGCCTCCACAATGACCTCCAGGGAGCTCTTTAGCAAGTCAGGGAGGGCTGCTAAGAGCTGGTCCCTGCCATGCCTCCTGCCTGACTTCTTACTCCCTACTTCCTACTTGTAAAAAAATAATAATGCCCTTTCTAATGCCTTGGCTCAAGTCTGCCTCAACTCACTCTCTGGGCTTGGACTTCTTTCCTTATCTGGCATCTGCTTATCCTTCAGCCATAAACTAAGATGTCAGCTCTTCCAGTAGGTCTTGCTGACCTCTTGAGGCTAAGTTAGGTCCTTTGCCCAAGGCTCCCCAGTGCCAAGCGTGCTCACCTGCTCCTACACCTAGCACATTACACTAGATTAAACACTTGTTCCCCCCATAGCACACGGGGCCTGGACTCTCTAATTCACACCTATACTCACTATACACACAATAACAATTATTTTTAATAAAGTGTATATTGAGTCACTATTGGTTTACAATACTACCTAAGTTTTGGGAGCACAACTTTGCACCTCAATATCTCACTCCCCCACACCCCCGCCATAGTAATAGCACCATTAACCATAATTATGTTGACTTCCACTACCCACTCCCACTCCCTTCTCCCCCTCTAGTAACTTCCATATTTTCCTAAGAGTCTTTTTTTGCTGTTGTGCCTTGTCAGTTGTTTTCTTTGTTTGCTATTCATACACGAATGAAACCATTTGGTATTTGTCTTTGCTTTCTGATTTATTCCATCAGCATTACCACCTCAACGTCCATCCATAGAACAATCATTAAACAAATGATCTCTTTTCAAAAACATGTACACATATCTCCTGCCTATGGATAATTTAAAGATATTATCATTTTATCGTGCCAGTTAAATGAAGGCTTCACTTCTTCCTGTCCATCAAGAAAATGTTTATGATTTCTTCGTTGGTTCTATTTTGTTTTGTGATCCTGTTAGGGAAGAGGGTAATTGGATCTAGTTCACCTTTGCTTGAAATTAATCAAATCTAAGCATGTATTTTACCAAACTCTCTAATGACAATAATCATAAACAGCGATCCCTGCTGAGCTCTCATCACATGGAACCTGTTTTAGGTGCTTCAGTGTCTGCAGTGGTCCTGGGCAGCCTGCGGAGCAGGAATTACTACTTTCCCTACCTACACAAAAGGAAAATGAAACATTGAGAAAAACTCATTCAGAGCCACACACATAAAAGGAACGGAACTTGATGCAGTCCGGGCTCTTCAATTGTGTGCTACTCAGCTCTCAATGTAGTGCATGATGATTGACTTCTAGACCACAGAGCCAAAATGTGCTAACAACATTCATGTGGGCATCACAACAACATGGAAATGACTGTTAATGTGTCCAACGTGAGTTTGTCCTAGAGGCCCCTATTAGAATAATGGAGCCTCAGTTCCTGGATCATGAAACTCTCCTGGGGTTCAAAGAGTAGGAGCCAGAGTGATAGGGTTTGTGGTCCCAAAGGGCTCAAACAGTTATTTGTCCACTATACCTTCAATATTCTGATAACTGATACCACCATGATATTATCTGAATATCAATCCTAGTCTGATCTTTCAGAGAAAGGTATCAAGAAAATATGTCTGGCCAATTTCTCAGGGATGGGTGTGTTAGTCTCCTAAGGATGAGAGAGCTTGTACACAGCTGCCCTGGAGTTGTTTCCTTAGAGGGAAAAGCTACAATTTCTAGAAGAAGAAGAGAGGGAGCAAAATTATTCTGGCCCTAGAAAATACCTGGCTCAAAACAGGCACTCAATAAGAACTATTAAATTAATCAATAAGCAGTTCACTAAAACTGGATTAAACATTAGGTCAAGTGGGGAGCTACACAGAGCACCAGTCTATGAAGGTGCTGAAGCATTGCTGTAGACAAAATGAGACACAGTGCTGTATGTGCAGAAGCAAACTTCTGAGAAGTCTCAAGGTGGCACGGGAGCACAACAGACTATGGTGGGCGACTGTGGTGTCTTGGTGGTGGCTGTGGTGAGTTATCACATGAAGGGAACGATCCTACACTCCCAAAACACAAGTAATGATGTATATCAATCTTACCCCAATAAAAAGAAAAAAGAATGAAACTCTTCTCAGATGAGCTCATATCATAATAGACTGTCATTAAACCCCATCTAAAGAAGCTTGGCCAGTTGGTCGCACACCTTTTGTATGACTGAGTCGCACGTGCAAGTTTGGGACCAGAGCGGAATTGCTTGGGGCAATTTTAAGGTGAGGCCGATACTGCTTCCAGGGATCCTCCCACTCTATCATTTTGCAAAAGGTGGTCCTGGCCCCTCTGCAGTAGCCAAGCATGGGCACTGTCACATATCAGTAACCAAGGCAGTAGCAGGCATCTTACTGAGAAGAGGAGGTGTGGCACTCAAAGGAGTGAGGGAGGGGATGGCAGTTGAAGGTTTCCCCCTCACTGGGAAAAGTTTCAAGTAGCCACAAGGTTCTCATCATAGAAATGTCAGTATTTCATATCTGCATTCAGTTCTCTGCCTTCAGCTGGAACACGTAAATAATAATGAAAACATGAACAAGAATAATGATAACCCGCCATCTTTCCCTGAGTTCTACACGAAGCCTCTCTAAGTCTCTTCTCATTAAATCTTGTAACAACAACCTTACAAAGTAGGCACAGTTATTCCATTTTCCGAGTGAATGTTAACAGAGGCTGTACTCCCCAAGGAAATCCTCAAAAGTTGGCTGGTATCCAATATCCCCATTGCAGGGTATCCCAAGTGAGGACACCCAATGAAGTTTAGCACCTGGGCCATCTTTCAGATGATGTCATCTGAATTTTCATCCCAATCCTGTTTTGTTTTCATTGAAGTCCCCCAATAAGATTTAAAACTCCTCTTCATGCAAACATAAAGATGCTTTATAAGTCTTCCCATGACTTCCGGCAGGAAGAAAGGTGCTCTCCATCACATGGGTAGCTCTGAATTTGATTTCTGGTGGTCACCATGGCGCAGCCGCCCACCTCTGTGCCAGTCGGTGTTGACTCGGGGCAGAACATAAATAATAAATAATAGCATTTCTTATGTTTGCTTTGCACCATCCAAGGTGCCAATCATATCACGGGGAGTCACACCTATTCACTGCTGACATTTAGGTCCGACGCTAAAGGACTATTTCTCTAGCTAGGAGGACTTCAGTGCCCTTCTCTAATCTCGTAAAGATCAACCCGAACAACAACGACAACAACAAAGGCAAAGAATTTTATCAGTACAAGGTGTAAGGAAAGAAAGGTTTTGAAATATGAACAAGCGTCAGCATTGATTTTTTTCCCTTAAGCCCCAAGAGCATATTACCACTCCAGCTATGGGCACAAAAAAATCTTGCTGGGGAGAAGGTCGCCCTAATGGGAACCAGGAAGACCCAGAGAGGTCCGGTGGCCTTTTTTTTTTCTTTTCCCTCCCCTCTTTATCCAAATCCTCAAAGGAATAAACTCATGCGGGAAAGTGATCCTGGAAAGAATGGGTTAATAGAAGCTGCACGGTGCCCTCGCTGATGCCTTAAATAATCGTCACATGACCCCGGTAATCTGTCCCATGCTGTCAGCACTGGGCTAGTCATAACAATATCAGATAAGAACTGTTCAAAGTGACACACTAACCAACATGAGAGCCACATGACTTTCTGGCGTGGTTACTGCCCTTCAGCTGAACTTTGGCTTAGAAGGAAAGCCTCCCAGAGGCAGCCCGCACATGCCCGCTGCCCCAGTGTCTTGGCATTTTCCGTTGCTAGGGCCTCTGTTGCTTCACAGTCCCGGGGCGAGGGGCAGCTGGGGCTCAGTGACAGGGAGCCGGCTCCCCCCACCTCTGGGGCCCAGGAAAGGGAATTGGCCGCAGCCTTCCCAAGTTTGTGCTGGAACTCCCTGTCCCTTCCACACTTGATTAGTTTTGCAAATGTGCGTGTGGCACGTTATGCCAATGGCCACAGCAGCGAGACTCAGACCCCCAAAGGGAGTTTGTGCTGGACGAGGTGGGGAAGGAATGTGACTCTTGGCTAAGAGGACGCAAAGGCAAGGGCAGAAAGGGAGGGGGGAAGAGGCAGGAAAGTGGCAGTCTCTGGGTGGAAGGTTAGTGTGGACTGGCTCTGTTTTAATTCTGCGTTCCTGTTGTGCTCTTCACCCTGCACCCACCCCCATATCTTAGATTGTTCATTTGAAAAATAAAGTCCTATCTTTTTTATTTACTTATTTATTGCAAGAAGGAGCATAAAGGAAGCAAAGAATAGTGAAAAAAGGAAGGAAGGAAGGTGACCCATTCACTCACCCACCGATTCATTCACAAAGCAGAGAGTGAAAGGAAGGGAGAACGGAGGTCATCTGACATTGGATTTGAGAACATTTATTGGCTGTGTGCCTCTGGCAGACTTACCTAATGTCTCCCTCTAAGCTTTATTATCCTCAGCAGTAAAATGGAATAATAATACCTAATTTACAATATTGCTCTAAGGATAAAAAAAGATGATTTATGCTAAGTGACTAAAATGTGGTAGGTGCTGGGTAAACAGCAGCTTCCTGAAGGCCACCGAAGAAGCTGAGATGGTCTCAGATGTCTGAAATCTTGGCTCTGGATTCTGACTCCACCAGAGCAGCATGTGACCACAGGCAAGTTATTTCACCTAACTGAACCTCAGTTTCCTTAGCTACAAAAAGAGAGCTACTGATACCCAACTGTCAGGGCTGTTGAGGGAATCAGAGAGATAATGCTGAACACTTAGCACAAAGTCAGGCCCATAGTAGTAGGTCTCAATAGCGAGTAACAGCAGCGGAGGTGGTCAACTGGAAGAAGACAAATCCATTCATTTATTCGGCAAGTGGGGATAGTGAGAAGTATGAGTAAACATAACAATTAAAATGGTCTAAGAAATAGTAACTAAAAATCAAAGGTAAAAGTCAATAAAAATTGAGACTCTAAAAGGGTATAAATACAAAAGACAGAGTCCATCAGAGAATGTCCTGAGTGGGAATAATTATTCCTCCCAAGCTGAAAATTACCTAGTCTACCCTCCGCCGCTGTCATCATCTAATATGCTATCCTTCCCATTTTGCAGACTGAAGTTCAGAGATGCCTAATGATTTTTCTAGAATCATACAGTTAATACATAGCATAAGAGGGTCCAACCTAGAGCTAGGTTTTTGTTTCTGTTTTTGTTTTTTTTTTTTTTAGGAAAGATAGGAAGATGAAAAATATCATAACAACAATTCTATGCAAGCTGAGGAACAGTAGCAAACAAGTGCAAGGCTACAAATAGCATCGATAAAAATTCTTGTTTCCATCGGGGAAATGGGAAAAAACAATAGTTTATTAAATATACACAGAGTATTTTTAAAAAATGAAATTTTTTTAAATAAGAAATAACTGAATTTAGCAGAAAAACATATTACTGGAGATAAATGAAGGAAGCTAGGCTGTCATGGGGAAACCTAAGCAGGAAGAATTCCATGGGAAAGAAGAAAGTTGGATCTTCCTGCTAATGTCCCCGAGCCCGGGTACTGCATGTTCTAAGAATTCACTCACAAAGGCCCTAGCAACTCACTCTGCAGATGGAAACGCCACCAACACAGGGTCTAGGGACTGAGACTTGCTGGGTGTAGGCTGTTAACAAGACAGAGGAGAGAACACTTGCACTGGCCCAGGAGGGACATTACTCCCTCCAAGTGGCACCTCGACTGAGGTAAAAATAAGAAACCCCTAAAGCAAAGGTGAAGCTCAGCAGGAAGAAACTGGGGCCACTGCCTGGAATTTCTTCCCAATTATTCTGGTGCCAAAGTGCCTGAACGCTCTGTGAACATTTTTCAAAGTGAGGACCATTTCCCTCTCCAGAAGCCAGGCGTACGCTAGCACACAGCAAAGATGAACAGGGCCTCCCCGGGCCGCTCAAGAGCTGCGTAGAGTCGCTCCCCAAAGCTCGCCACCTCCATCTCTATCTGCCCAGATGTAAAAAGAAAGTCCTCAGGGTTGTTTCGAGGACATTGGTAGCAAAGATGTGCCTGCCACATGTTGAGTTATTAATACTAATTTCCCTTTTGCTTCCGGGAGCAGGCTTCGGCAACCTCGTCTTCTCCAAGGTAAAGAGGGGTTTGCCGGACTCTCATCTGTTCATCTCCTACTGGTTGGAGGCTTATGAAGCTTAAACAGGAAAAACTAATATGAAAATGGATGGCAGAGGAAAATAGAGCACGGGCAAAAAGGAAACATAATTTAATATTAAGGAAAATAGCCTATTGGCCCCGTGCTCTGAGATGCTAAAAAAAGTATGATTTAGATAGCTCTCTGGCTATCTCCTGAGGGTCACGGGGGTTAACCTTGCCTATGCCATGTGTATAAATCATCCCAGTCCATTTAATAATAATCTTAATGACTTTGATATAGAGCTGTATAGTTGAGAAGACATTTTCACACCCATTACTTAATCATTCATAGGATACTGGGTGCCAGAAGCTGCCTGCCAGTGTTTCTGTGGGGGTGGGCAGAGCAAGTCTTTCTTTTGTTACGTAAAGATGAGGCCCACTGGCACCAATTCCTTCCAGGCAAAATGTAATATGTCCTGCATGTTCTAACAAAGATACCTCCCACTATCCCTAGCAAAGCAGAATTGTCCGCTAGGGAGCAGAGAACAAATTATCGCAGGGGCTGAGGAGACTCCTGAAAGGAAAACTTAGGAAGTTTTATTTGAGGTTTGTCATTGGACTCTATCTATTAGAAAAGGGACGTCTCAACTAAGGTCCTAAAGAAGACCCATAAAAAGGGTTGGGAGTCCACAAGGGTCACATGTGGAAGGAAGGACTTGGCTGAGACTGGAAATCCACCCAGAGCTTGCTGAGCTGTCTGGATATAATGCACTGAGGAGCAATAACTTGGCATGACAGTGTGATGGCTCTAGGTTGGAATATGGAGCCCAGTCTGCAGTGCATCATGGGTCTGTGTCAAGATCTGCAGCAATGAGACCCCTCTTGGGGGGGGGGGGTCCTCCTGTGTGCTATTCAGGATCACTGTTCAACAGGGACGCTGTGTTGTAGCAAGGAGCAGTGCCAGGAGAAAGAGCACAGCATCCACTTAGCCCATGGCTGGGTATTTACCCAAAGATTGTGGGAGCACTAATTGAGGCAATACATGGCCCCCATAGTTCACTGCAGCACAGCCAAGAGTTGGAAATAACCTAAGTGCCATTTGCTGGATGAGTAAAAAAGATGCGGTACATATACACAATAGAATCCTACTCAACTGCTTAACTCAATACCATCTTCAATAAAAAAAAAGATAAATTCCTGCCATTTGCGGTGACATGGATGAACCTAGAGTGCATTGTGCTAAGTAAAACAGGTCAGACAGAGAAAGACAAACACCTTATGCTTTGACTCTCAATGAACAAAACAAAATAAAAACAATCTCTTAGACTATCTGAACAAAATATTGGTTACCAGAGGAAAAGGGGTGGGGGGGTGGGCTCATTAGGTTACAGGGGTCAGTTGTGTGGTGACAGAGGGAAACTAGTGCTTCGGTGACAAACATAATGTAGTATCTAAATGTTGAATCAAGTTTGTATACCTGAAACCTATATAATATTTTAAATCAATGTTTGTTCAGGAAAAACCAAGATAAACCTTGTGGATTAAATCAACCCCAAGTCAACTAGAAAAATCAGGATTGTGATCAGTAAGATTATAAAAACACTTCAGAATGGGAATTCCAAATTCCTGCCAACAATGGCACTTGAGACACTCTGTTAATAAGAACAGTTAAGATGCTATGCTGGCGAGATAGATGATGTTGTTAACATTTACCACAAACATTGGTTGACCAACAACTTTAGGTCAGAGGCTATGATACATGCCAAGCAGTTATTATATTATTAGTCCCAACTTATAGATGAAGAAACTGAGGTTCATTTAGTAGAATGACTTGCTTAAGAAACCCAGCCTCAGGAAGTGGCTGAGAAGGTTCCATGTCCAATGGACATGACTGTCTGTACATACGAAACAATTTCTTTTAGGACAAAGGTGAAATTCCCACCGGACATTGTAGAACTGTCTCTGCATGTGAAGCTGCCTCATTTCACAAAGGGTCCCTGTCTTTTCCACTCCCGACATGTACTTGGGCAGAAACCAAGCTCGAGGTTCAGCTCACATGCTTGTGGTTTGGCTCCCAGTGGGAGATCACATTCTCTGCTCCACAGGCAAAGCCAAGGATCCTTCTTGCAAAATACTACTGGTGTCCTGGTACCACCTCCTGAAAGAGCTGTCTACAAGACCATGTGCCCAGGAGGTGGTGTGACCAAGGTTCAATATTGGCAATCAGGACATCCAGCAAGAAAAGTTTCTATGTGCTTTATCCCCTATTAAGTTTTATAACAACACATGTTCAAGAAATTTCTATGATATGAATTGGTAAGATTAAAGTGATAGAATATCTGATACTATCTAGTATATCAGTTTTGACCATTTTTTATTATACATTTGGCAGAGAAAGAGCAGATGATTGTGTTTTTCTAGTCTGCAGGTTCTTTTCCTAGCTATACCATCATAATGATAATGTTAGTAGATACTAATACCTGTATCTAGGCCATCTATTACAAAACTCCAAGTTATGCAAGTTACGTAAAATACAATGTTAGTGGTATCCCCCCAGAGGTGTGTGCATTTTTTATAGAATACTTCCCTATACTAGGCACTAAAATGATTTGGTGCAGTATCTTGTTTTATCATAATGAGAAACTATATAGTAGGCATTAGTATCTTTGCTTCACAAATGAGGAAACCAATGAGCATTGAGAGTCTAAATGATTTACCAATCGCCACACAAATATTGTAGAAGCAAGACTTAAATCCAGGCTATCATGTTGTTAACTATGCCACCATCCTAACTGATTCCCTAATATAAGAGCCATCAAAAAAGAATTGCAACATTGGTTAGTATCGAAATGTTGATCCTATATATAAGCAGACCTTTAAGAAAATAAAAAGGTAAATGGAGTGAAAGAAAAAAATCATGTAATTATATCTATAGCTGCAGAGGAAGCATTTAACTAGATCCAACATCCATTTAGGATAAAAAAGGGATAGAGGAATATACCTCAACATAAAAAACCATATACAACAAACCCACAACTTACATCATACCCAATGGTGAAAAATGGAAAGCTTCTCTTCTAAAATCAAATGCCAGACAAGGATGATCACATTCACTACTATCAACACAGCATTGGAAGTCCTAGCAAGAGCAATTAGGCAAGAGGAAGAAATAAAAGAAATCCAAACAGGATAAGATGAAGCAAACTACCACTATTTGCAATGACATGATAATATAGATAAAAAGCCCTAAAGACTCCACCAGAAACTATTGATAATAATAAATCAGTACAATAAAGTGGCAGCCGATATCAACATAGAAAAGCCTGTTGCAAGGCTATATTTTCAGGGATCATTTCTATAGTTCACGAAAAATCTGTTGCCTGATTCTATGCAAACAACAATCCAGAAGAGAAATATTTTCTGCTTCATTATCATAGTCCACTTGCTTATACAACTTCTTATTTAGGATCAGTCCCTTTTCACAGTGGCCCAAAGGGAAATGTCTTGACAAAAATCCCATTCATCTCAATAGAACTTTGCAAAGTCAGAATAATATTCATAAACACAACTGAGCTTGGACATAGGTCCAAAAGAAACTATCTAATGCTCTTGTGACCCATGGGAGACTCGGATGGCCAAAATGGGTCCTGTGAGATCCAGAGTTGAGGCTCTAGAGAGGTAACAAAAATAAGTGAACTGAGGAAGTAGAAGAGTTGCTCAGAGACAGGAAAAATAGCAAAAAAAAAAAAAAATAGATTTCTGCTAAATATAGCTACTGGTTCTTACCTTGGTTATAATTTCAGCACCTTTGAGTATTTTGAGTAACAACTGTTATAGGGAAAGTTTGAGAAAACATGAAAAGTCCCTTCTTGAAATGTAGTGGCACCCAGTGACATCTCTTCATTTTAAAAGAAAAATTCCCATCTTTTCCTGGTCCAACAACTCTCTAGGTCATTCATTTATTCATTCTTTCAAAAAATTATCACACACTTAGTACATGTCATATGTTATGCTAGGTAGTCACTAGCGGGTATAATGACGAATAAGACATGCCTTCAAGGAGCTAGCAGTAGAGTCAGAAAAATCGGCTCTAGAAGACTGATTAAGATGTACACTGTAAAAAGAACAGTGAGGAGAAAATTACTAACTCTGGAGATGACAGGGAAGGCCTCTCTGATGATGTGATGTCTAAAGCACCATGAACAACGAATGCAAGTGCAGGAGGCAAAATGGTATGAGAAGGACACTTCAGGGAATGGGAAGACGACTGTGATCCCTTTCGTAAGGCAGAGATTTTCACTAGAAAAATAAAATGGAGGCTTGAGAGAGAAGGTTTGAAATAAAGGTCAGCGAAGTGGGGAGAGACGATGTCAGGGAAGTCAACCTTCCTTCCAGTCTCTAGGATGTTGCTCCGAGATAGGAGAATTAAGGACTATAAGGAGACAATTATGTCTGCTGCCCAGCCAAATGTTGGACCTCAGTGGCTATCGGGCATACTGTGGCTGCCCCACCAGTGCCCCCTTGGAGTCAGGGAGAAGACTCTGCAGCCACTATTGCTCAGAAGCTCATCAAAGCTATTTGGGGCTGGATGGGGTCCATGGTGACGATTGCCCAGCCAGGGCAGCTAAGCCAGAGTTGCTTTTTAGCATTTTGTTTCCCTTGTCATTTAGCTCTGTACCATACAATTACTCAAATAAGGGGAAAAAGGAAGAAGAACATGACTACATCTTATTTTTAGTACTCAAATCAATGGTGGTGACATCCTCTGCATTTCAATCGGAATTTTGCATATCAAAATCCCCCAAAATAAAGCATAGTAAACATATTAAAATCCATAATGACATTTTTCTGTGCTATTTCAAAATGTTTGTTTGTTTTGAAATACCAAAATGACTCAGCTCAAATTAAAGACTAATTCATTGACAGATGGGCTAAAATGATATAACAATGCAATGAACATTTTCAGAAATGTGTCTCACCTTATTGTCCTTGAGGTCAAAAAACATTTAAAAAATAGCAATTGTTTCTGATTTATATATGCTCTGAACTAATTCTAAGCACATTCAAAAACTTGTCATAGTCAAAGCAATCTATGTAGGTAGGGACACTAAGAGATTTTGCTATCTTTGCCCTACATGTGAGTGTTCTCTGAGAAATGAATTTCTACTCCATTTGAAAATGAGATATGGGGAAATAACTAGAGTGGTTTGCTAGTAAATGCCATAAACCTGGGAATTAGAGACAAGGTCTTCTCAACACTAGCAATGGCTACCATTTAACCAACTGTCTGCAGACATTATGCTGGAAACTTCACATACAACATCATGATTTAACTCTATAGCAACTGTAGAAGTTTATATTAACCTAATTTTAGCTAGGAGAATACTGGGGCTCAAATAATTAGTAAGAGATAAGCATGATCAGAACCTTCAAAGTCTGAGCTTTATTCAAAAATAGAATGTTATCTCTTAACAATGGGGAAAATGGCACTTTTAATTCAAGCTATAGCTACTCACTTTCCTCCATTTGAAAGTGGTAAGAATCTACATATAACAACCATATGGCTATGAAAATATATTTTACTCCTTTTACACCCCTAAAATATTCCCTAGAAATCCATGTTCTCAAGCCTCCCTTTACTGGTCCAATTTCTAAAATGGGATAATTGATTTACCAGAATCTATAAAAACTGTGTGATTGTCCTTTCATTCAGTTATTAATTTGCCAAACATGTAATAAATTTCTTCTCGATCATGCACTTCTCTATTTATCCACAGAGATGAAAGAATACCATCCCTCTCTTGGGACCTCAGGAGACAAGCAATAAACAGTTGCAGCAATATAACAATTTCATCTTGTAACACAGAATTTACAAGGTACTACTATATATATATATATATATATATATATATATATATATATATATATATAAAACAAGCTCAAGCAATTTAATAATTGAAAAAATAACTCAAGAAATGGGCAGCAGATATGAAAAGACAATTCAAAGAAGATATCCAAAAGGCGAGAAGACACATGAAAAAATGCTTGTTGCTGCTTCTGATAAGAGGGATACAGATTAAAACCATAATGAGATACCATCATATACCCATGAGAATGGTATACATTAAAAAGAACCCCAACAACAAATGTTAGAGAAGATGCCAAGTAAAAGGAGCTCTATTACACTGTTGATGGGAATATAAACTGGTGCAACCATTATGGAAAGCAATCTGGATTTACCTTAAAAAGCTAAAACTGGGGGACCTCCCTGGTGGCGCAGTGGTTAGGCGCTGCGCTGTCGGCAGCAGCAACGCAAGTTTGATGCCCGGCCAGGGAGAATCCCACATGGCACAGCAGACCTCTCCTGCCTCGCACGCTGCTCCCCTCAGCAGTGTATTTCCATCGATCTGCCTGTTCTGCTCCCCACTCTGTCTCTGGTGAACCCTCTAGCCACACCATGCCTCTGGCCTGTGCCCCAGTTTGTATGCATAAATAAATAAATATTAAAAAAAAAAAAAGCTAAAAGTGGAAATACTGTATGACCCAGCAATCCCACTCTTGGGCATCTATTCTAAGACTACCCAAAGAACAAGAAACCCTTATATTGCACAATGTTCAAAGCAGCATTGTTTACAATAGCTAGGACATGGAAGCAGCCTAAGTGTCTGATGACAGATGATGGAACAAGAAAATGTGATAGATTCACACCACGGAGTATTATATAAATTGTAATAAATAATGACACACAGCTATTTTCAATAAAATGGAGGAAATGAGAGAATTATGTGCAATGAAGTAAGACAGAATGATAAACATAAATACTGGACATTTACCTACCAAGTAATTTGAAAATGTAAAAAATTTTCCAAAATTAGTGTACATCAACAAAACATTGTGAGGGATATGAGGTTAGGTGTGGGGAGGAGGGGAAGAAACAAGGGAACACAAGGGATAGGGGAACAATAACATTAGTTTTATTCAAAAGCGTGTTGAGATTTTTTAAGTTGAGAAAGAATTTTTATAGAGAGTATACATGAAACACGGCTAAGAAGGTGCCAATGCTTCCATTAGTTTCAGGTAAACTTCCAGAAGAAGGTGACATTTTATTTATGTTTTGAAATATAAATTGAAGTTTCTCAGGTCCCTTAACAGGTGATTGTCAAAAGAAGAAGGCAACATTGAAGCACAGTCTACATTTCTTTTTTTTATATATTTTTTATTGCTATTTATATCTTTTACATGCTACATTTCTGTTTGAGAGTAGGCTGTGGTTCTCATCCTCAAGTTATAAACAAAAGAATAAAGTGGAAATATCTACTCTTCCTGGACTCTACATATCCATGATAGTATCAAATGAAAAGTAATTATCTGGTTCCTAGTAGAACAGCATGAAACTAGATGACATCAACCAAGAAGAAAGTGGCAAATTCAATTAATCCACAAGATTATTTTTAATCTCAAAAATTCAAGTGTGTTCTTATCATTATCTTTGCTTTTATTTTTGTTTTACACTTAATAGTACTGTCTTGTTTCATGGGTTACCTGACAAACTAGAACTAGGTCTCATAGTCAACCTGGAAATTCCTATTCAAACTTGTCATGATCCTTGAGTGCTTGTTTTTTAAAAGTCTCAGCATAAGAGGACACCACTTTAGATTCCATAGTTCCATATATTCCATATGAAATAAATGAACATAATGCTGGAGATGTAAATCTGCATCCCCAGACCATGGGTTAAAAATGTAGCTTCAGCTAGAATGTTTCTTAAAATTATGTTTGTTAAATAGAGACCTTGGCCAAAGCAGAACTCTGAATCATTAGAAAAGATTTTTTTCAATGCCTTCTGTCTAAAATAGGTTAACTAATCCCCACTGCTTTGTAAGAGAGAAAGCGAAAAGCCAACTTATGGATTAGAGAGTGAGATCCCCTCAGAGGGGCCACTGCTAGGAACAGGACTTTGGGATTACCTTCTCACATAGAAATAATGACCCACCTTTAACCTCACCTCTGAAGGGACTTATAAACTCCATGGAGATGATATATTTCCATTCACACATACTCATTTTAGAAAAGAGAATGGCTCTGGTGAGAGATTTCCATGTCAGAGGGCACCTGATGTTGCTTCCTGGAGCAGGAATTCTGATGCAAGACCGGTCTGGTATTATGGCAGCCAGGCACAGCCCTAGGGCACCATGTCACCACTAAGTGGGCTTCATATCCATAGATCCTATCAGGTATTATTTCCCTGGACACATGTTGGGGATCGCTAAAGAAACTCATTGCGTGAACTGAGCTACAGAACTGACCGTGGTGACAATTCCATTATAAACAATGGCCATAATGGTTTCCCTTTTCCTGCTTACCTGTACCACTAAGAATGATTTTAATTGGATTTGGAGACAAAAAAAAATGCCATTATTTCAGAGAATCACCAGAGCTCTTTGTCCTCCTGACTTTAAGCTGGGCCAAGACTTTAGCTCTTAAAATCAACAACCCAAGAAAGCCACATAATATAAGTGGATGTAGTTGCATTTCAGAAGAGAGTATATTTCCAAAAAAAAGTAAAGGATAAAGGAGGAGGAGCTGGAGAGGAAGGGGAAGTAGAGGGAGGAGGAGAAAAAGTAATTGGATAATCTCATGGATTTTTTTATCTTAATAAGATGATTTTCAAGTTTCTGGCCATTCTGATCCAGTTCTATCAACAGCACAGTTTTCTTTGGGATAAACAGGAACTGATGAGCAGTGAGAGGAACAATTAATTAAATTCACTGAAAATGACCCTCTGGAAAAGAAATGAATATCAACATTTAGATTTTAATTGTATCTAAATGATTCCTAACTTCTTATCAATTCTGCATGTCCAGATTCAACAGACCCAGTGGATGTGATTATTAATACTCTCAATTTTTTTTTCATTTGCTCTGATAACCAATCTAGATACAGTACATTAAGATCACCTCCTGAAAATACAGAGTTTAGGACAAAAATCTCAATATTTTGAAACACCCACACTACTGTAATTTATTTAAAATTCACTTCCACACTTATTGAATCTATGTGACTCTGTTTTTACCATATCCCATTTAGCGCTCTTACACTTAGTATTAGTAAATTGGTCCCTTTGGGAATCTAAACTTAGGCGCACGTAACACTACATCTTGGAATTCATAATTCTTTCATAATCACCTCCCATTTGGCATCTGTGAACTCACAGAGGCAGGTTTCCTCAGTGAAGATCTGTTCAGAGTCCAATATTTACATAAACAATTTCTGTTTAGAGTGCAAGTTCCTTCATGCACCAATAACCTCTCCATCTATGTAGGTCTCTAAATTTCATGTTAAATAAATTTCAGCACTACAGAAATACTTCAAGCAATCTGCATCATTTTTTTCAGGCTGAAAAGTCATGTAGACAGTCTAAAGAGGTATTTTGTGAATTTTTAATGGAATAAATATAAATAAAATTTGAATTTAGGCGTTATTCTAGTTTCAGGGGTAATTTGAGCTTTTTAATGTTGTCTCCAGCCCTAGACTGAAACACTCTTGGGAGAAGAAACTACCTACTCAGAAGACAGTCCAGCAAATACCCACTAAATCATTTTTTAGTAAACGTGAGACTGTCCCATTGTGAAATAAGGAAGTGATTGTGATTTCTCAGTCAAAATAGAACTCTGACTCTTTACCCTTCTTTTAATTGTATACCTACGGCATGCTTAAATCCTCTGCTTCTCAAATATCTAGTGTTAACAGGAATAACACACAGCATTGCTGTGATTTGATAAAGTTAGTTAGCACTCACAAGGGTAAATAGGTATTACCTTTCTAGAAAGTAATTACCAATATCAAGTCTTAAAAATGCCTACCCATCAACCGAGATTGATGTAGAGGAGTCTATTCTAAAGAAAACCATTTGAGGGGCTCAAGTACACTTGATTAAAATGGGAAAACCTCCACGTCTCTCCATGGGGTGGGGTGAGGACTCAGTTGTGGAATATACACATGATGTAAAATGCAATGAGGCTCTCCACTCAAGGACGTGGGACACATTTCCCCACCCTCTATGTGTGCTGTGCTTAGTGGCTTGTTCCTAAAGAATATTGTAGGAAATGCACTGGAGAAATCTGACACGCAGACTTTAGCCAGGTGATCAAGGCAAACATCGTCATAATTCACGTTGATGGCATGTGCCCTTGACATGAGCGAGGTGTTGAGGAGGGCACATCCCCTCTGGGCTTCCTCCCCCAAACCCAGCATCCCAGTGTAAGCGGGAGAAATGCATCAGACAAATCCCAGCTGGAACACATTGTACAGAACACCTGAGTAATCCTCCTCAAAACTGTCACGATCATCAAAAACAAGGAAAGTTTGGGAAACTGTCACAGCCCAGAGAAGCCTAAGGAGACATGACGACAAGTGTAATGTGGTGTCCTGGATGCAATCCTGGAGCAGAAAAAGGACATTAGGGAAAAACTAATGAAATCTGATTAAACTATGGAGTTTAGTTAATAGCAATGTATCAACATTGGTTCATTAGTCGTGACAAGTCTGCCGTGGTAATGTAAGATATTAAATTAGGTGAAACTGGGTACAAGGTATATGGGAATTCTCTGGACTTTATTTATAACTTTTCCATAACTCTAAAATGATTCTCAAATAAAAAGTTTATTTTAGATGAATGATGATAAATATGATGTCTACCTCCCGGCGGGGTGAGGTGCCCTCATAGTACCCTCATTGTCTCGTTACCGTCAAGATGGAGTGATGAATATATGTGGGGGGAGGTGTGTGTGTGTGTGTCTACATACATATATATGTCTATGTACCGATATATTATGTCCAAACCTATATCTATATTCACATTTTTAGCTACATGCATATCTAAATCTGTAACTATATATACCTATATATAATCAAAGCCATTCACCCAAAATGAACAATATTTGCCACTGTAAGATGTGCATTTTCAAATATTTAAAATATATTTTGTTTACCTCTATTCATCATTTTAGATAATGAAAATAAATTCTACCATCAAAATATGAACAGAATGAAAAATAAGTAAACATATCACACAGGTACTGATGCTACGTCCAAGTTACATAGACTATTGTTCTGTCCTAAAAGAATTTACAAGCCAGTTGAAGAGGCAAGGAACCAATCAGCTGTTGAAAAGTTGAAGAAACACTCAGTAAAGCAAAACAGAAGATGCCTTAAAACAATCTCTGATAAGCAGGCAAGGGATCAAAGAAACAATCATTTGGCCAGAACGTGAGAGCAAGGATGAGGCTGCAGAGGCTATGGGCATATGGCAGGTGGGAGGGAGGTCCCCGAGGAGAGGAGCTGTGTCCAGAAACAGTCAGGAAAACTCAGGGCAAGTGGTGAGATTGCCACACAGCCTGCGTCTCGTATCTGTATATTCGGCCAGATCCTTCTATGGCCCCCAAGCCTCCATATTTGTTTTATTAGCAACTCCTGATGAATAAACTCTCACCAAGCTTCCTAATCTGTTCCCACCACATAGAAAGAACAAGAGACCTCAAGAAGCCTAACCTGATTTCTGAGTTTATATTTCCAATGCCAGTGACGCAAAGGTCACGATGGCCAGCCTCATGTGACCTGCATATGGGAGTCACAAAGTGCTGGGGCTGCAGAACCGATGCAGTCTGGGTCACCTGGGGTGGGGGGGGGGTCAGCAAGCCCCCGGTCAACCTCCCTCCTCCTAGGAGCAGCACTCACTTCCCGCATATCATACCTTGGCACAGGCATCTTTAGGATGCCATCCACTCAGAAAGGGAGTGTGAAAATAGGTGAGAACCTGTAGCTTCATTTCTTGGTCACACATCCTGGGGTATATATTTCCTCCCCTCCGTCTCCCCCCACAAAAAAAGAGCGCTCATTTTGTCTACCAGCAGAATTTATGGACTTTTAAAAATAGATTTTGCCAAACAATCGGGTGGGCAAATGCTGAATTGCAGGCTGGGAGATAGCGCTAGTCCGGCCCAGCAAGATTAAAGCAGGTTCTATTTTCATCCTGAGAGAGCAGAGAAGGCAGGCACAAAGGAGAGATTCACTTTCGTCCACATCAAGCAGAGCCCCTCACGAGCCAGGGCAGGGCTGCCTCTAACAATTGGCAGAGAAGCTTCAGCTTGCAGAACACATCAGGCTGCTAAAATCCAGGACAGGAGGACTTCCCAGAGGCCCACTCAAGCCCAACGTACAGAAAAATTCTTTCCTGCTCTGGTATGCCAGGAACTCGACAGCAGAGTAATATTAGCAGGAAGATCAGCAAAAGAACAGGGCAGCCCAGACAGCAAGAAGGAAAGGACAGGATAGAGCCTGCTCCCAATGACAGGGGGTTGGTTTCTTTTTGATCTTCTTGGTTCCCTCTCCCCCAGGGCTGATTCTAGTCTTCTGGCTTCCAGCACTAAGGGTAGTTTTCAAATACACAGATTTTTTTCCTGGTAGGGAATTTAAAAAAAGTAAATAGTGTGTGTGTGTGTGTGTGTGTGTGTGTGTGTGTGTGTGTGTGTTGTGTGTGTGTGTGTGTGTACGTGTGTGTTTTGCTCTGTTACCCACTGCTACAAAGACAGTATTTTTGATACTATCACAAGGCACCGCTCGTGTAAACACTGCCTTAAAAAATTCAAACTGAACCCATTTTGCCCCGTTGTTCCCTCTGGCTCTGGCAAGTTAGTGCAAAATTCGATTTGTACTAATCAGCCCCTGGCTATTGAAGCATGTAATATACTTGATGTGACAATTCCCTGTCTAATAATATCTACCTTTCCCCCCTGGAGATTCCCGGTATCTGCTAACAGGAGAGCAATCACCTCACTGAAAGACTCTGCTAGAACAAAGGGTCGGGTGCAGAACCCACTGGTAACGAAGCTGATGTGTCAATCATCCTGCTAGTACTCATTTGAAAGACTGGCAATCCATTGTGTGCCTACTATGTGCCACCCCATTATAGGAAATGCTTCCCTTCAGTTATCTCAATTTGCCTTCAAAATAATCCTAGAAGGTAGATAAAAATTGTCTTCTCTGTTTAGTAGATAGGAACATAGAAGCAGTGAATGATCGGTCTGCCCAAGGCCCCACTATTAATTAGTAGAATCAGGATTATATCCAGGGTCACCCCAGAACCAGCACCCAGCCCACTTCTCAGATTGGATCCAGCTCCTCCCAAGGATATCTATTCACGCCCCACCTCCAAAGCGAACTTCACACCCCCTTAGAGCTCACCAGATACAAAGGCCACTAAGTGGAAGTGTAATCGGGTGGTCCCCAAGGCACAGCCATCACACTGCACATATTACATGTGAAGACCAGACTTCTCTCAGGTCCAACGCAGAGCTGACGTTGTCGGGCCCCTGGCCTGTCTCCAGCACCCAAGTGAGCAGCAGCCAACCGGCCTGGTTGCCCACAGCCTGGTCGTGAGCTGCTCCAGAACTGCTGGTTGGGAGACCACGAGTGAGCGCAAAGAGAAGGACAAGTAATTCTCCCTCCCTGCTGTGCGGGGCTTCGAATCTGCTTCCTGTCATGTCAGAAGCTCAGTGGGAATTGGGGAGCCAAGTGGGGACAGCAGGGCCCAGCTCCTCCCTGCTACTGGCAAACCCTCCCTCAGTCTCCACTGGGGAAAGACCGTTCTCGTGCTTCCTGAAATGTTATCAGCCAAGAATGCAGCCACCCTCCTCTCTGTCCAAAATTCTCTTCTCTGGAATGACTGCTGTTCTTTCACTCTTTAATTAATGCATCTATTCAACAAATGTTCACGGGGTCGTACTCTGTCTCAGGCACCATGTGGTCAGGAGACACGATTAATAAAACAACGGTTGCTTACTTCAAAGGGCTCCGCATTTAGTAGCAAATACAAAAGTAACATTCCTTCCTTTAAAAATGTATATTAATTTTCTTTGATATAATGAAATGGTCTATGATGGAGACAGGAGCAGGGAAGGAAGGAGGCAGAAGAACAAAGAGACATTTACTAAGACCTTCACGAGCTCCTGTTTGATAGTCCCTGTCATGGATGCTTTAAACACATCTCATTCAATCCTGTCTACACCTCTGAGAGGGGAGGACTGTAGGTACCATCTTACAGGTAACTGAAGTTCAAAAAGTTTCAACACTCTTCTCCAAAGCAATGGAGGCTTCCGAGTTTCTACCTGGGAGGCCCTCTGTGGCTGAAATCCACATGGAACAGGGCTCGCCTTGAACTTGCATTTGCTGAGTGACCACACTGCCCATACAGATGGACGTGAACACAGGCCAGGTGCCCAGGTACACCCGTGTCCCCTGAATAATCATTATAGATGCCTCTTTTCCCTTTCAAGTGTTCCATTTTAATGATAAATCATCCTAGATTTACTTCAAATGTCACCTTATTTGAGTTGGTCTGGAGAAGGCAAGCACAGATTTTGTTAAAGCTAAAACCTTTGCCTTCTAAGACAGTTCAGGAATGATCTGGGGGTCAAACAATGGGTGATCAACACAAGTGTGCTCCTTTCCCAATTTATCAGGCTCCAAATCCAGCACACTTTCCTCTGGCACATCCCTTTCCTATGAGATTGATGGATGTGTATGGACTTACGCGTCGAACTCCCAAACTGCATTGCTCTCGTGTCCTAAACTAGTTCCTCCCTTCAGATTTCAAGTCATGAGGCAAACAGACAGGCTAACAGCACCACACGAAGTCACTGCAGATCACTTCTGGCCCAGCTGGCCACTACTAGGATAGCAGAATAAAGATCAAATAACAGGCCACTCAGAAAGTCAAGGAACCTGTACAGCTTCATTTATCCCAAAAAGTTAATGCAATTTTTTAGTTTGCTCATACCATTTGGAAAGATGTGCACAAAAGAAACAAAGAAAACACCAGGATGTTTGTAGCCAGGGGCTCTGTGTGCGCTGGGCTGCTCCATTATGGAAGTCCCGCAGCTCCAAGTGAAGCACTAAATTACGTACAGGTAGAGGCTGGATATGGGCTGCCAGCCGGCTTTCAGCAACATCCCCCATATGGCTCGGAACACTTGTGCCAGTTAATTAGCACTGGCATTAATCGAGAGAAGGAACATTGACCAGGACATCGAGGTTATCCTTAGACTATTTAAATACGTCATGTGATCACTCGTTCCATCTGTTATCAACATACTTCACACTTAATCCAGTAAATAAACTCCCTACCATTTTAAGCAATTGGATTCCATTTCGCTGGGCCTCTTCAGACTTTGCAAATCTAGACGTTTTCCCCCTAAGAAGCTGTATTGTGAAGTGTCACAGTGTCCTGACAGGCATTCAAGGACAAGAGCCGCGCACCCCTCCTCTGCCCCTCGATGAAACCCTGGGGAAGTATCCACAAGAGGTGCGGGAATAAACACAACCACTTGCCATCACTCACTCAAATGCTTATTTTTCACTTCGCCATACACGACAAAGCTGCCTTGTTTCTTTCCATGCTCACAATACTGCTGAAAGCACACGGAAAATAAGGCCTATTATTCAAATGAATTTCACTATGCACTAAAAATGTTCCTGATTTTAGATGGAAACCCATTTTGAAAGTGCTCTCCTCTGAAATGGATGACACCTAGTAAGGTATAAAGCACTTGGATACTTAGAAAAGCAGATCAGAAATAGTCCAACCCCAAAACACGCCATTGGTAAATTGACTATCACCAGTATAGACCCAAAGGAGATTTCAAATCTGTTTCCTAGAAAGGTATCTATTCCATGCATCTTTAAGAATACCAATATGTATCTTCCCCGAGAAACATTATCTTCAAGAGTCCATTTACCTGACCTAAGAAAAGTTATATATTCAATATATCATCAATCTGTAGCACTTTTTTAATCCACCTCTGCTATAGACTGCCTTTCTCCTCGACTCTACCTTGAAAACCATCTCTCATTAGACAGATGAAAATGTACATCATTTTCCCAAAGCACAAGATGACCTTTAAGGAGAGACCAAACCCTTATCAAAACCACATAAAGTAGCAAGTATTTGGTTGGAGGAAAGTGAAAGTAATACCTGATCATGATGGAGATTCCTCTCAGGGCTGAAAGACACCTTGGGATAATGTTTCAGGAAGACCAGTGTTCAAATCCTGCTTCCTCCAAAATGATGCCTTTGGGAATAAAATGTGATGTTTCCTGACTGAAAAAAGGACAATAAGAGCCCATCTCCACATGACTGAGTGCAGGTGAGGAGCCAGGTGATAATGGATATTGTTACTCACTGTGGACTAAGGATGACAGTCACCACAAGGTTCGTTTCCTTCCCTCTCACTTCCCAAAAAAGCTATTACCTAATCAGCGATCGTGTCTTAACAAAAAGTACAACTTACTTTTTCAAGTAGCTTAGTGTGATGAAGCAGACATTTACTAATTTCACCCCAAGCACAGAGAAAATTCAAAAGTCATCTCAGGAGCCAATTAATCATAGAGAGATAATTAAATTTTACACATTGGACTAAGTTTTAACTAGGACACCAGAGCTACCTTGAGGATTACACGGTATTTCCTACCTTGGGGAAAAGGAAATTTCAACAATTATATGATTGTTCAGTTCAACAAATTCAACAAATATTTACTGGTGACCTGATTCATGCCATACCCTGTGGTCCAGGTCGCAGAGTCCATCACTCAGATTGGATGTGACGGATGTGATGTGAAATGATGAAATGGAGGGGAGGGTTTCCTATAAGGGATACCAGGTTTGAGTCAAAATGAGCACAAGTCAGATAAGAAGCTAGAAGCAGGGTCTCCCTGGTAGTGCAGGGGTTAAGCGCTGCGCTGTACAGCTGTCGGCAGCAGTGACGCAAGTTCGACGCTCTGCCAGGGAGATTCCCACATGGTGGGACAGACCTCTCCTGCCTCGCCCGCTGCTCCCCTCAGCAGTGTGTTTCCGTCGATCTGCCTGTGCTGCTCCCCACTCTGTCTCTGGTGAACCCTCTCGCCGCCCCATGCCTCTGGCCTGTACCCCAGCTTGTATGCATAAATAAATAAGTGTTTAAAAAAAAGAAGCTAGAAGCAGGAAAAGTAAATCCAGCAGAGGGAACTGCACCAGCAAACACTATGTGACACTCTTACCGGCATCACATGCTGCTTATTCTAGCAGAAAATAACAGGAGGAAGCAAGATACGGAACATGAAGTCTGAGAGCATGATAAACAGATTACCTAAGAATAGTAGAAATGGCACCATGCATTTTCAGAGGATTCTTTTTTTTTTTAAGATTTATTTATTTATACATACAAGCTGGGGTACAGGCAAGAGGCATGGGGCAGCAAAAGGGTTCACCAGAGACAGAGTGGGGAGCAGAACAGGCAGATCAGAAATACACTGCTGAGGGGAGCGGCGGGCATGGTAGGGGAGGTCTGCCGCACCATGTGGGATTCTCCCCGGCTGGGCGTCAAACTCGCTGCCGACATCTCCACAGCGCAGCGCTCAACTGCTGCGCCACCAGGGAGGCCCCCATTTTCAGAGGATTCTTTGCCATCAAAGCATCACACGATTTTTCTTAAAACACAGATCAAAACACACAAGCAAAATGGTTCCCATCTGGTAAACCTCAGGCTTACAATGGCATCCAGAGCAAACAGCTATTACCCAATAAGAAACAGCAAGATCCACATGGGGAAGGAATGACAGTCTAGGGAAAATGAAAAGCTGACTACCTTTAACTGACTGTCACAAAAAAAAAAAAAAAAAAAAATCTTCCTCAGAAAGAGAAATCTGGAGCTGTTCCTCAATCTAGAACTCATTCATGAAAAATAAATTCTCCTCTGCCTTACCCGAAAAGCCATTACCTGCATCTCCAAGACAACGCTTTAGGAGGCCTACATTCATGACCATTCATCAGTGATAAGTGTAAATATTTGAACAGTTATTAAGGAAAGCTCAGGCTGAAAGGTAGTTGTTCATCTGGAAAGTGTCTGTAGATTGAATAATTCTGTTTATAACTCGGGGTCACTTCCGTTTCCCCATCACAGTTTACTGCATATGACACACACAGGGGCCATGGTTGTTCTGGAGATTCTGTTACTTTTCTGACTGAGGCTGTTGTACAAACGAGTCTGCGCACAACTTCAAGCACTGCACTTGATTCTTCTCAGTATCTACCATGAAAAAACACTCCTGGATGCATAGGCTCGCAAGGGTCTGTAGAAGAGAACCCAAAACATGCAATTGTACATTAAAGACATCTGAACTGGAAAACCAGTTACAATGTCGATTTTAGTTTTCAGTATTTTGTTGGTTACTCTTCTTGCCTCCCCAACCCATTGTTAATCCTTTTCTGCTGGACACCTGAGGCTTCCCACGCACAGTCTCACCTGGACTCCTTGCCTGCTAATTTCCTGCTGCGTTCAGTCAATAGAAAGCATCATCAGAAAACCAGGAAGCGGCATGAGAGGGCGTTCAAGTATTTCTTTCTCACTTGCTTCCAGCTCCTGGCTGCTCTCCTAGAAGCACTGATGTCTCTCTATAGCTTCACCTCCCACTGGGAGACTCCTCCAGCCTCCCTAGCCTCCCTACCCCATGCTGCCACTTCTCTTCTGGTTCAGGTAATACTACATCTTTTCCTTGTCCTTTGGCTCCAGAGGAGATAAAATCCAGACGTATATTCAGGTTGTATGGTATCAACACGCACATGATTTGTGAATGTTATACAAATCTGGGACCATGGGAACACACAGCTGCCCCCTCTCAGAGCCCTGAATGATGACTGTACAATGTGAATAAGCCTGAAGCCTAAACTTGATTACCTTCAAGGTAAGTGAAGCTAAGTGTCTCACTCTCTGAAGACTCCATTTTGCTCCTCTCTTGCTGCGCCAACAAGCCTTAGTTCTCCTAACATGACCACATCTCTATAAGTAGCCTCTTCCTTAAAGTCCCTTCATTTAAACCATCTGTGTAAACTCTGGGACCCACTGAAGTCTTTGCCCATATGCCTCTTCAACATAGATGTGAAGATGATGTGGGCAACATGCTTTCTTCCTTTATTGCCTAGCTACCTGGAAGATAGTAAGATTTGCTGTGACTTAGCCTGACTTCTGAACCTCAGCTTTCTTTCCAAAAGCAGAAAGCAAGTAAATAAATAGCAAGACTAGAAGAAAATGCTTTATTATTTTGTGGGCCTTTTCCAAGCAGGTCACAAGCTAAATGCATCTGATATATATGCATTTAATGTATCATTAAATGCACAAAAGAAATACGGTGGTACCTTTCCAAAGACATATTTGGTCAACTACAATTTTGAAGAGTGGTGACTGCAATTCAGCCATCTGGCATTTGGAAGTCACTCCCTGTAGCTACTTTTGAATAAACCTCTTAGTAGCCACCCAAAACAAAGTATGATCATATTACAGAAACAGAGAGAAGAATTTTACTATGGAACCTTATTGGTTTGGTTCTAACCATATATTTTTCGGGTATCTTTTGCAGATTTTTAAATGGTCAGCCCCTTGATGTTGATGCTATACCCAGGGAATGCATGAAAAATTCTGAAAATATTCAATTATACCCCAGCTAAGCATCCAGGGTTTCATTTCCCTGAACATTGGAAGACACTCAGGTTAAGCCTGAAAACGTGTGTAAATGCTTTTCATGATTTTTTTTTTCCTTTCCATTTAGTACTATGTCATTACTAATATTCACAGGTGGAATACTCAGTAACAAAAAAAATGACAACCACTTTATTGATTCAAACAACTTCACCTTCCAAAGTTAGAAGCTTTAAGAATTATGTGGCAAGAAAAAAATACAAGGTTACATTATCACACGTGGAAATACACAAAGGGTTTTCCAGGCACCCCATATGGTCAAGGTGCTTCAAATCAGAACAGCACGTTTCTTGGGACTGATATTTTTCATAAAACTACACTGTCCAGTAAGAAGTATTCAGCTAAATTCCCTTTGAAATATTCCCTCTATATCATCACTCATCCACCGGACACCGTACAGTCGCTATGTATTTTTTAACTGTTCATAGGAAATTCACCACCATGAGTTTAAATTGCTTTGGCTGCAGCATATTTCTCCACCGAACTGAAATTAACATGATCTCATTTTTACTATGTTAGCATTTCCAGGATGGAAGGGCGAGGCAGTGGTGGATGAGATCTTCGTACTATGCTCCTCACAGTAAATGTGGTTCAGAAAATAAACATGCATAGTGTTTCCATGCTTGCAGTGTAGAAGTGCTCTGTGGGAATATCCAGTGTTTGCATATTGCCCATTTACTAAGAGGTTGGACCCAGGGATATGTTAATAACCAAATGCATAGTTGTGATAAGCAATGTTCAGTTGAAAGGTTTTTTGGATAATTTTGTATTCTATGCAATTTTTTAAAAGATTTATTTATTTATGCATACAAGCTGGAGTGCAGGCCAGAGGTGTGGGGTGGTGAGAGGACTCACCAGAGACAGAATGGGGAGCAGAACAGGCAGATTGACTGAAGTACACTGCTGAGGGGAGCAGCGGGTGAGGCAGGAGAGGTCTGCTGTGCCATGTGGGAATCTCCCTGGCCGGGCATCGAACTCTTGCTGCGGTGGCTGCTGATTGCTTAATAGTGCTGCGCTTAACCCATTGGGCCACCAGAGCGGCCCGTCTTTGTAATTTTTAATATAATATGTATTCTTTTCTATTTAAAAGAACTCTAGAAAATTCTTTCACACTTTTATAACCTAGTCTTCTAGAAAGAGATCGACTTAAATGTTTAATTTGAAGAATTAAATGAACATAATGAAAGTTTGAAATATTCAATATTTATATCATGTAATTCTCATAAAATATTTTCAATAATTATCTCCATATAATTTTTGCATAGTTTTGGTGGATGCCAATCTTAAGTATAAATGTCTATTGACTAACAAAGCAAATTAAGATGGAGAAGAATATAAACAGAAAATATCTCAGCATTTATCTCTACAAAGTTGTAAATAGACTAGTTTCTACTATGGGGCAATATCCTGTTCCTATTACTTGTAATAATTACAACTTATTAGCAATTTGACTTGCTTTTTCTGTCTCTTCACCCTTAAAGACTATACTATAGGAGATATTTATAGTAATTGAAGAGCTAAAGAAATTATCTCATACCACAACTCAAATATCATATTCACAACCAGGAAACAGCAGCCCATAAATTCTCAGTTTTGCTGTTGTCTTGCTCTTTGCACTAAGCATCCCTGGATATCAGTGTTTGCTGGAAGAGATATCAGTGTGTAGCTAATAAGAAAAGGCAGAGGTAAAAAGGCAGGAACATTCCATTATTCTTGAAACAGTATCTTTCTTTTGAGGAAAAGTTATACTTCAATTGAGGAGAAAAGCAAAGTGTTTATCTACATTCAATTTAAGTTCAAATCAAGGTCCAAGTATTAAACACCAGCATGGTTATTTGCAGCATTCCCTCAAATATCCATGGCAGTAATTTCTTTATTGATGCTTTTAAATTGTGTTCAAACACCCTATGCTTGTGTTACTATTAATAAATGTTAATTCTTTACCCTAGAAAACCTCTGGAATGCACACAGCATCTGCCCAGAATATAAAACAACATTGATTTATGCTTTGAAAGTAGAGTTACAATGAATAACAAACAAATTCATTATGATGGCATAAAAATATCAAAATAAATTACTCCCTAGTATCTAAACCACATTGTAGGTTATTAGTTATTAATATCATTATTCATGACAGGCCTAACTACTGATGTAAAGGAGCAATTTTCTTTATTACTCTAAAAGCGGTTAGTTGGACAAGGGCAGAAATCAAGGTAACTTAGAGTGAGTGTTCAGGAAGACAGCAATGTTAGATGTTCCTGAAAGGAAATCTGCATCAGGAGAAAAATGCAGGATTAAAGCAAAGGCTTGGGATTTATTTATTAGTCACTTATTACCCAATAATGGAAGTAACAGCCAATAGGTAGTGAGAATTTACCATGTGTAAGCTTAAGGATAAGCATAGCAGATGCATGGTTCCTATTTATTCTCATCATCACCTGGGATAGAAACTTTGTATTTTTCTTTTGCTAGTGGGGAAAGTAAAGGCACAAAGACTTTAACTGCAGCTTGGCAAATAGCAATGCTTGGACTAGAACCTCGGTCTCCCTAGTCTTCCTAATGCCCATATTCTTCTTCTAGATCAGAGACCAAGAACCAGATTGTAAGCATTTTTTCTTTAGTGGGTGCTACATTCTCGATGTCAACTGTTCAACGTGTCATGGCAGAGCAAAAGGGGCCATTGACCGCGAATCCCTGGACAAGCTTGGCTGTGTTCCAGTAAAATTTTATTTAAGGACACATAATTTTGATGTGTCATGAAATATTCTTCCTTTGATTATTTTCAACTATTTAAAACTGTAAAAACCGGGCCTCCCTGATGGCTCAAAGGGTTGAGCACAGAGCTATGGAGCTGTGGGCAGCTGTGGCACGGGTTCGATGCCCAGCAGGGGAGATTCCCACATGGCACAGCAGACCTCTCCTGCCTCGCCCACTGCTCCCCTCAGCAGTGTACTTCAGTCTATCTGCCTGTTCTGCTCCCCACCGTCTCTGGTGAATCCTCTCAGCCCCCACACCTCTGGCCTGCACCCTAGCTCTTGTATGCATAAATAAATAAAATAAATCTTAAAAAATAAATAAATAAAACTGTAAAAACCATTCCTAGCTCACAGGCTAAAAACAAAAACACGTAATGGGTTAGATGGGTGCAAGGGGCTTCGCTTTAATATCTGCTCTAGATTAGTGCTTTCCTCACTTTAATTAATGTGCATGCACATCACCTGGGAATGAGAAGATTAAAATGCAGATTTTGTAGGGAATGTAAACATTATGGAAAGAGATCTGGATTTATCTTTAAAAACTAAAAGTGGAACTACTGTACGATCACGCAGTCCTTCTCTTGGGCATCTCTCCAAAGAACATAAAACCATCAATGCACAAAATATATGCTCTATAATGTTTACTGCAGCTCCATTTCCAGGAGCCAGATCATGGAAGCAGCCTAAATGTCCATCAGTAGACAACTGGATCAAGAAAATGATTGAGAAGATTGGATCCACAATTTGGAAGACTATCCAGTCATAAGGAAATACGAAATGCCTCTCTTTAGAGCAAAATGGAGAGAATTTGGGAATTATGTTTGGTAAAGTAAGTCAGAATGATAAAGACAGCGACTGAACATTGACATAGCTGATGATTTGGTAAAGTAAATACAAAAACTAGCAGACATTAAATGCTCTGAGGTTAAGGGGGAGGAGAGAGGGAGACAGGGAAAAGAAGACACAAGAAATGATGGTGGGGAAAATATTTAAAATTTTTTTTTTAAATTAAAAAAATAACAAAATGCAAGTTGTGACTCAGGAGGTTTGGAAATTTCTGAATTTCTAACAAATTCGCAGAGGGTGTTGATATTTCCAGTTTATGAATCACACTCTTACTCTAGAGTGTTCTAAGCAAGATGTGATGTTTCCCATCTCCAGGCTTTTGGTTACTGACTTCACTGAAACTCACAATTGTTCAAAGTGCGACCTGTAGGTCTCCTCCCACATCTTTGTTCTATTTGTAAATTATCTCACTAGTGACTTTTTGTCCTCACCATCCCCAAAGCCATTGTCCAGCACGTGCTCCAAACAGTTCTCCAGTCTTCAGCCCCTCATCTGTGGAGGTTTTCCCTTTTGGGCCCAACGCACATGGAAGAAAACTCAAATGCTAAGGTCTTCAGTCTCCCCGAAAGCAATCTTGACAATTATGTCTTGTACCATTTTCTATTTGTAATAATGGTAATTACAACCTCCAATTCTTGCTAAGCTCTTACTGAGTAAAATGCACAATTGTATTTTTTCTTTGCTCCAAGCTACTATATGAAAGAAGTTCTATTATCACCATTTTACAAATAAGGAAACTAAGATACAAAGAACTGACACTGTGTGAAGTTACAGAGCTCATAAGCAATGTTGTCAGGCTTTAAACCCAGGCATCCCGATTCAGAGCCCACAGCCTAAGCACTAAGGTGTACTCATACTCATCACACTTAATAATTTAATAAGAGTCCCTAACACAGGCCATGTCATTCTCTGCCTCCAAGCATTTGCAATTGCTCATACTTCTAACAATCTCTTTGACTGTCATTATCACTTGCCTCTTTGTCCTCTCTTAACACTCAACTCACACATTACCACCTTTCCCTCCACTCTCCAAAATCACAAAGATGCCTTGGGAGTCATTATTTTTTCTGTTTCTTCTCTCCCTGCCAATGCTCACCTCCATCAAGGTGAGGTCTCTGGCTAATTTTATTTTTTTATGCTACTGACATCAGTTAGTACTATGCTTGGTGGGTAGTAAGTTTTCAATAAATATTTGATGGATGAGCAAGAGTATTGAGTGAACAAATGAATGGCTAGGAAATTAATCTAACAAACCATCTTTAACCTAATTTCCACAAGGAAGCAGCCTATGGAGAAGCCTGTATAGTGAAGGGATTAAATCAGGTAAGTTCTAACTTATTACCATCAAGATCCACTATGTATTCATTCACTCATTCATTCATTCACTCCCATAGTTATTAGGTATCTACAGCATGCTAGGAATCCTAAGTCATGAACCTATAATAGCAAAGAAAGCAAACGCCCTTTGCAGTCTGGTGGAAGAAAAAGAATAATCAGGGTGGTGATAAATGCCACAGAAGTAGGAAGAGATGATTAAAGAAACATACTTTCAGAGAGATAGCCACACACCCATAACAAATAGAGAACAATTTATAGGTGTTATTTATAATTTTAATAATCAACTCATTTGTGTACAAGTAAGAATAAATTCCTATTGGCCATTAAAGAATATGAATTGCCAAAACGGAGAGAATCTGAAATGTGGCAGAGGGATGGAGGGGTACCAGAGTTTGGGTTGATTACATTGTCCTTTCTGTGCCTAAAAATTTTAGTAGTTTTGCAAATGATATAATTAGTAACTAGTAGCCCAGTTCTGGGTGTGCATTTAAATGAGAAACTAAAAATAAGAAGAGTGGAGAAACGTGAAACAAAAACATTCCATTAAGAAGCAGTTATCTTTTGGAAGAATGAGAAGTTATCTTTATTTGTTTATGAAAAGAACAAATGATTTAACTTCATTTGGCTCAAGTCTGAATTAAATTCTAAGTACTATATTATTTTAAAGATAATCGTCATTTTGCTAGCTATTCATTTTACTTACTGATCATTTTTACTGTATGTAGAATTATAGTTATAACAGAAATATAGGCCTACATACAACCTGAAATTATAAAATTTTCATAAACCCCAATAAGATAAGCTCGTAAATTGGCATATTGAGATTAAAAACAGTTAATGACTTAACTTCATACCATCCACAAATTCATAGCAAAAATAGATATAAACCCAGGGGCCTACATACAGTTTTCAAATTCATAACCCAGAATGTTCCTTACCTTGTTTAAAAGTCTGCTTTACTTTACATAATGTATTAGTATCAACGGTAATCTACTCTGACAATTCATTAACCTTAATGGTACCAATATTACCTAAGCGTAGGACAGTTTTCAAAGGGTCTTAACGTGGATATTAATACATACCTAGCTTTGTGACTGTAATTCACTGCACACACTATAAGAAAACATAAGAATATAGAAATATGAAATATATTTTTATAGATACATTTTCTTGTAGAAAACTTAGCTAAGGGAAAACAGTTAATAGGAATATAGTATAGCTAGTGGACAATAGCTACTAGGAAATAAAGCTTTTATGTATGTAATATTTATAATAAAATTACTTCTAGAAAGAGCTTAAAAGTGTTTATGAGACAAAACTGTCCTCAGCATAGACTCAGATAAAATTAAAATAGATTAATATGCCTTTCCTACCAAGGAACTGGCAATACACCCCAATAGAATCCTAGTTGGTCTAACTTCTCAAAGAGTATGTCATTAACAGAGTTATTCAAAATTTGGAATTTAACCTCTAAGTTCAGTATGCAAATAAATGCCTTGAATACACTTGATTTGCTTAGCAAAATAAATAAAATAAAGCCCCCATCACTCTATGCTCAGTTCTTCTCCAAATACAAGGTTCTCAGCCTAAAAGAGGAGTTTCCCCTTTACGGTCTCATCAGAGAATGAATGCAAACGTGAGGACAGTGATTGAAGGGAGGCATTGCCCACCATATGGCTCTCCTCAATGGAGTCACTGTGAGGAGGGCTCGATGCTGACAGGGAAGTGAGCAGGGAACAAAATGAACACCTGGTCAGATAAAAATCCATCAGGATATTTGAACTGGCTGCCCAGTCTCCAAATTATATGCAGGCATCAAGTCCAAGATAAAATGAAATGTGCCCCTCTTGCATATTTCACTAATGATTATGGTGTTAGAATATATAGGACATACTCCTAAATGGGAAAACCTCCTCAATTGGCTGGTATGTTGTTTTTTTTTAACTCCACCGAAGGTGATGATAATAGACAGTGAACAGAGTGAAAGAAGAGAAGTTGAGAATCTTCCCTGTTTCTTACAGGTGGGCAGACCCTCAGAATGCAGATTTGGGGAAAATCACATGTCCTAACTTCACTTTGGCCACCGGGATGATGTCAGAGTGAGCTAGTCAAGCTTGCTCCCTCAAGAGGCCATGAGGTCTTGGGCTGTCCTGTGAAGGTGGAAGTAGAAGGTTCTGTGCGGCAGGTCAGGCTTCCTCCCTGGCACTCTCTGCTCAGTGCCTCTCAGTCTTCCTCAGGTACAGAGAACTTCTCTATCAGCTGGGAAGGTGAGGGCACCAGATATCCAATCAGTTGATGCGCGACCAAAGGCTGCTTCTCAGTAAGTGCACCAGCCACGGTAAGCTCAGCAAGTCCCCAAAGTGACTGCCTAGGAGCAGAGGGGAAACCTTAAGTCTGTGAAAAAGCAACTCAGCCTCCAAGTTGGGTCAGCCTGGGCCAAGTGCACAAAATGGCAATTTCAAGGCCAGACTAATGAGCTAATAAATTAGAGTCACTTCACACCCAACATAGTATGATTTTCCTGCTGAGCTGAATCAGGTAGCAATCTAGGCTAACCTTTAAAACCTGATTTGAAATCTCCCAATAAGGTGGTCAGACAGTTTCAGACTTTATTTTAGAGATGAGGACCTAAATTCTCATCCTTTTGTGTCAGAAATATCTCTAGCACATTTTGTCCCCCAGGGGACGTTTGGCAATGTCGGGAGACATTTTTAGTTGTGCCACATGGGGGTGTGGGTGGAGGAGGAATGTTACTGGCATCTAACAGGTAGAGATAAGGGATGCTGCCAAACACCCAACAATACACAAGACAGCACCTTTCCACCAGCACCACAAAGAATTACCTGGCCAAAGTAGACATAGTGTCGAGGTATTATCATGTAACCCCTCCCAGAGCAGAAAAAATATAGATACATCACAGCCAGTTTGGCCAGTAAGAATGAAGTGGCAACCGCTGGCTCCCAATTTAATAGGCAGGAATGTGCAAAACCCACAGGTGTACTTGTGTACCCCTTACTCATATAAATCCTCTATGGAGTCCTATTAGATAGAATGCACTTGTCCTGTGAAAATGACTAAAAGGAAAAAAGGAGTAAAGTCATCATTACTTCTGGCAGAGAACCCCATCATCTTAAATTTGCAGTGTGGCCTGCAGATGGGTAAGATTTAACGAGCATGCGCAATTAGCTCGATTGCCTCAACCTAGGGTGAAAGTCATCTCATTGTTACAGTGCCCGAAGCTTCCAGCTCTCCTTAATCTGCCCAGATTCAGAATAAAATTAAGCATCACTAAACTAAGTCTTTGCAGCTTCTCTGGGAACCTGATGGACAAGTGGGCTTATAATAAGCACCAGGCAGAACAACAATAGGTGGTTAGCTTAACCCCCCGATAAGTGAGTTCTCACATTTCGTCAAAGTTATCAAGGAAATAATCTATGAGTAGTTGCACTAATTACATTTCTACGTTTTAATTTAACTAAGTCTACCTGGGGGCAGAAAAAGTAAAAAGATGGCTAAAAAGGATGTATGTGAGTATGTGTGTGTGCGTGCGTACAGCTTTTCTACATCATACTCTAAAGAAATGTCATACGTCTAGGCAGCTAATAATAACATCAGGGAAAGGGGCAGTTACACCCTTTTACTATTTTCATCTTGCAACAATGCTATCTCTCCATAAAAGATCTGCCACCAAAGCAGAAGGGCTGATAACAGAACAGTGATTTAGATTTAATTTCCCTCTGATCAAAATTTCATCAAACTTGAAAGAAGGTCAGAATCTCTGAGCTCAAGGCCCAGGGCATGGCAGTTCCACTTGTGGAAGATTTCAGGGATGCAGCTAAAGTATATGACATGATTTAGCCTTATATGCAAACCTCATGCTACCAGAAAGTTCTCGGCATGGTTAACTGTGTCTTTGGAACCTACTGGGGAGACTGGCCATCTCCCCTGCATCTCCTCTAAGAGTTCAGTCACTTGTGGGTAATTTCAGCACAAATTCAGTCCCCAGAGCAACATATGACAACCAGGTTGACAGACAAGGACACAAGGTCCTGGGTCTCCTGCTACTTCACTGTAACCACCTGGAACAAGAAGGGCTTTTTCCAACCCTCCCTGGTGGCACAATGGGTTAAGCGCTGCGCTGTGGAGCTGTTAGCAACTGTAGCACGCAAGTTCGATGCCCAGCTGGGGAGATTCCCACATAGCGCAGCTGACATCTCCTGCCTCGCCCACTGCTCCGCTCAGCAGTGTGTTTCGGTTGATCTGCCTGTTCTGCTCCCCACTCTGTCTCTGGTGAACCCTCTCGCCACCCCACACCTCTGGCCTACATGCCAGCTTGTATGCAAAAATAAATAAATCTCAAAAAAAAGGGGCGGGGGCTTTTTCCACTGTGGCAGCCAGGACAGGTGTGATGTGGCCACATTCTGTGCCTTTCACAAAACCCTGTATTTGCTACTCAGAGATTGGATGCCCCTTACAGAGGGCTCTTCCGAAATCACCCTTTTCCCCACACGGTGACACCAGCCCTAAAGATGTCCGAGATAAACTGTTTTGAGGGCTTTAGACAAAGACAAGTGCCAGGACCACGGCCAATATAGATAATGAGCGTTTGCACTGTTAGGTGCCATTTCCAACTAAATCAGTCCTTTCTGGTCAGTAAGAAAAGGGCTGAGGAACAAAATCAAACAGCAAACCTGCTGAGAAGGTCAAATGAGTCCATTTCCCACAACCCCTTCTCTCATTTTGTTTTGAGTAACACCTAGAAGAAAGCCAGAGCAGCCAGGGACTAGTTTTTCCTTTAGGCAAAGTATCATGGGGAAAATCTGAATATCCACTCAGCAACAATTGTCAGATTGTGTTGTAGAGTGTGGATGAGAGCAAAGAATTGCTGAGGCACTGAACTTGAGGTGGTCACCTAGGTGCAATCTAGGTATGAGGTCATCCTGCTCAATACCTTCATTTTCAAGAGCAGAAAGCCAAGGCCCAGAGAGGGTGAATAGCTTGCTCAAAGAATTCTCTAGTAAGAGCATCAGGAAGTGGAACTTCATCATGTTCTTCCCCTCTCTGCTCCACTGGTTCAGATCCATGGCTACGAGCTCTGTAGAGTCCACCATCTCTGAGTTCAAGGTTGCCTAAGATGATTTGACAGTCAGAAGCCATCAGTGCGCCCCAACTCACAAATCTAAATTGGGTGCTGGAACTCGAGGTGGTCTCTAACCAATCAAGAAGATGTATGTTTGAGTCTGAGCAATCCAACAATACAAGACTCGTGTGTCAAGGGCGATAGCGCATGAACTTGGCTCCCTGACAGCCTACGGTTTGCTGGGCACCCGTACATACAGATCATAACCTTGACTCTGCAAGTAGAGGGGTGATGAATGCAGGGCCATTAGCCTGTGCTTTTACCCCTCCGATTTCAATTGTCTCCTCCTCTACTGGAGCCCGCAGGAAAGCTGCGCAGCAAGAGGCACTAAAAGAAGGAGGCATCTTAAACTCCAAGGACTAGAGCTCCTAGTTGCAAATTTCCTTTCATTCAAAAGAACACTCTCCACCTTTTTTTCTCAGCACAACACTTAGCATGCCCATGAGGGGGAAAAGTGTTTCTCACCAGGAGTAAGCTGTCAGGTATATTTGAAAATTGAGATTTTTGAATTGCAATTGGCATCTCTCGGTGCCTTTCAGATGGAGGCCTTCTAACTGCAAAGTGACATTTTGTGATACGAACCTGGTGAAGACCCAGCGCAAAAGCACAGTTTCTAAAATACAGGCTCAAGAAACTGGGACCTGGCGTTAAACCTAGAAGATCTTTTATGATTGTTTGTCAAAGGAAAATAGCAAGAGACATTCATTTTTCAAATTATTCTCCCTCACTAGCCTCTCTTATTGCTATTACCATGAGCAATATCATTCTTTACCCACTGCAGGAACCTTTTGTGAGCAAAATACCATTGAAAATCTTTACTTTCAAATCCATTCACTCCTGGAAAGAAACAATCCTGGATGAACTTTCAGAGTGCCCAGCTGAGTAAATGGGTGACCTTTGCTTGATCTAATTTACTTGTCTCTTTTTTATCCACATATGATTTATATTACATGTGTATTTAAGTAATGTCTTTGTCTTCTAGCACCTGTAAGCCCTTCATAATCATTAGTTAAGCCTCACAGTTGATTTCAAAGAAGTCTCTACCCTTTGCAGAAGAACAGAGTCCACCTAAAGGGAGATCTTGACTCAAAACCTAGAGGGAGGTCAACCATCCCCAGCCCCCTGCAGGCAGCTTAACTGTCCACGGTGTGTGGCTGTACCCTGGAGTCCCCTGCAGCAGCAAATTGCCTTTTTGAACACTGGCAGGTCTGGCTCTCTCCTGCAGCTTTTGGAAAGTTGGCCAAAGGGATGGGGGGAGGGGGTGGTAGTCAAGGCTAGAGAGACAATCAGGGAGGAAAGACAGAAGTGTTTGATGTCTTAATTTTCTTCAAACAAGTGCTCTTTATAACACAGGCAAAGTCAGTAGTGAGATCCAGGAAGCCAGGTAGAAAATTGTCACAAAATGAATCTGGAAGCTTAATGGTTAGGGGCACGGGCTGCAGACTCTGTCAGTTAAGGGTGAGAATGCTGATTTTAGTACTTACTAGATGGCGGGCAAACTTCTTATCTAGATGACCAATTTATTACCATGGCTATTAGAGGTGACAATCTAGAGCCAGATGAAGAAGCACACAGGTGAGATCTCATACAAAGGAGCGTCTGTTCCTGTGGAATTTGGAGTCTGGCACAGCTGTAGACTCACCAACCTCCCAACCCCATTCTTTTGCTTGTTTTTTTTTTTTGCGGGGCAGGGTGTTTTTGGTGGTTTTTTTGGTTTGGTTTTGTTTTCAGATACAACATGATGTTGGTTTCAGGGAGACTACATAATGATATTTATGTATATTGTGAAGTGTTCACAACACTAAGTGTACTTAACATCCATCGCCACATGGAGTTAGGAAATTGTTTCTTGCAAAGAGAACTTTTAAGATCTACTCTCCTACAGGCTTTCAATTATGCAAACAGTAGCAGTCTATCGTGGTTCTAGAGAACGCCATACACATCGACACCACATTGCTTTCCTCCCCGACCTGACTCACATCACAGTTGCTAGTCTGTCAGTTCATCACTTACTAAACCAATAATTCATTGACAACAGAGGCCATATCTTCTGTCTTCAGTAGCACTGCTACCTGACTGGTCTATTGCTGGCACATCGGGGTGCTGAATAAAGATTTCTGGGACCATCAATGAAATAATCTTTAGTGAAAATATTATCAGATACACCTAAGCATCTATCTTTATTCTGGCTTCACCTCTTATCCACTGTTTCTCTTGTGGTAGAAATAAAATACCAAGCTTCCACATGTGTAAAATTAGCAAAGCAGACATACTGGAAATTAAATGAGATTATACAAGAAAAACGTTTAAAACTTAAGAAGCATCCGGTGTCGTTAGCTATGAAGTGGCAGCTCCTTAGCGCAAGGCTGGCCAAAGCCCTCTGAGGAGGGATTTAGAAACCGCTTGCTTGTTTGTTCTTTGCTGTGGGCACCTCGTAGACCCAAGCGTCCGGATTCCCAGTTGACGCCTCCACCTCCTTTCCTGAGGATTTAGAGGCTGACTGTGACAGCTAATTTTGGAACAGTAATGCCTCCTGTCATCTTCCATAAATTTGACATAAATAAATCACAAAATACCCTTTTTATATCGCTTTTTATCTTGCCACGCTTCTTGTTTCTTTTGGAAATAGTTTTTATGGCAAATGCAGAGTGTAAATCCACCCAGCAATAAAGCATGCCAAATAAGCGTGTAGAACAGGCACCTGAGAGGAAATTACCCACCATTTGCAGCGCTCCACACAATTATCAGCAGGATGTTTTGGAGTGGGCCTATTCAACATGCCGCCCTGTATTCCTCACCCGCGATTTGCATAGGCCCGGTGTAAACAAGCTATTACAAGACAGGAGGTGGGAAGCAATGGTCTGTGGCATCCTGCTGGCCTCCCCTGTGCAACAAGAGGTCTTAAGTGACCTCTTGATTTTGCATAACCTCTTGACATTGTGTGACCTCTTGACTTTTCATACAGGTGCCTGTTTTCTTGAAGTCATTTTTCCTTCATCCATGCTGTCCCATAGAACTTTCTCCAAGAATGGAAATATTCTGTATCTGTGCTTTTCAATATGGTAGACATGATCCCCACGCGGCTACTGGACACGCGACATAGATAGTGAGACAGAGGAACTCAGTTTTTATTTGAAGTGCAAGCAGTACCAATGGCATGCGGGGCTAGCTCTGTGGGCAGCTCTGTAAAAATTGCTTTAACACATTTGTCCCACACATCTGCAATTTCATAGCCCAGGAATCATACTAAGTATCTGCTGAAACCTTTTTCAAACATCCTCTCTTCTTTCATTCTAACAGTGACCCCACAGGGTAGGTATTATTATTATAGCCATCGTTTAGATGAAGCTCCTGGAGTTTAGAGACTTTAAGTGACCGATTTGAAGTTTCTTACCTCATCTGTGTTGTCGCAGCGATTCGAACCCAGGTCAGTCTATCAAAGCTTTGCTGCTGTCAGGGTAGCTTTTAGAATATGCACAGCAGATCTGAGGTTATTATACCTGAATCTTTAAGGCAACCTATGTAGGAATTTTTAGCACCACAGGATTCAACATTTAGCTCAGCCAAGCTCTCCATCTAGGAGTGGAGCGAGGCAGCATCTCATCATGTGAACCTCACCACCCACCAGCGTGCTCCCTTGAATTCCTTCATGTGTGAGTACAGGAAGAATTTCCAGCCCCTGCCACACAGGCGTGCTGGGGGCAAATGCAAGATCCACTGGAGGCGCCACAGACATAAGGCCTTATTAGAGGAAACTCTGATGGATCCTACTGCCCCCTATTTATTTTCTGCCTAAGTTGCCACAAAATCCATGTGCAGTATTATTATCCACCTTGATACCTAAGGAACACCCCTAAAAGCCTACGTTCTGTGCAGCAAAATTAAAGGAATGCATCCCGTGGCCTTTTGTAATACCAAATTAAAGCAATGACAATCCACAACAGAAAACCCACCCCGCCGTGCAGCGATTATTAACATGTTAATTTCTATGTCCCGGCTTTTGAAAATGATTCTGGGAACTACTTATTGAATTTTTAATTTGCAGATTATCGACCAAATTGGCTGCAATGGCTCTGAGCAATGAGGCCCACATGTCAGCTGGCAGGTAAAGCTGATGTGTGCAGACCAGGAGGAGGCCGCCCTCCTTGGAGCTGGGTTCCTTGCTGCACTTGAGAACTGTAGGTGCGAGGGAAAGTACACTCTATTTCCCAAATACGTGCACGGGGGAAGAAAGAATGCAAGGATTCTGCCCAAAAAGGCTTCCAAACATTTTTTCATGATCTGAACCTCCAAAGCCACTCAGCAAGTTTATCTTCCATTATGTCGTCTCCCTCTTTTTCGCTCTTCCTTTCTTCTTTCTTCCCTTCCCTTCATCCTTCCTTGATGAATAGGCAGACTCGCTCTTGCAAAATTCACAGCCCAGTTGAAGGCTGCAGACACAGAAGCAGCAGGTGACTCAACAGTGTGACAAGAGCTGTGTGGAGGAACACCCGGAGGAAGCCCCAGCCCAAAGATGGCGAGAATATCGAAGAAGCACAGAAGCTGAGTGACTTGTCTGAAGCCATGCTGTGGCTTCATGGCAGAGGTGAAGCTAGGACCCCAGCTTCTAGCCACAGTCTCAGCTGTCTGGTGAGAGTTTGGATGCAAAATAACAGTAATGGGATGCTTACTGTGTATGTTCTAGAAAGGTTATATGCATGACGCTTAATACGCTCACAATAATCTCATGACGCAGGGATACACTATGTGCTACCATTAGGGAAGACAAGGAAATTGAGCCACAGAGATATGAACCAGCTTTCCTGGGGTCACTAAACTAGAGAGTGAGACTGCTGTGGCCCAGACCTGGCCAACTCTATGGCACATTGCCCTCATCTACTATTCATACCTCTCTAGAAATGACAGAATCGCTCTTACATATATGCCAGGAAACTTCCAGGGCTAGAAAGAACACAGTGAATATTGGAGGAGCTCAGCAGATATTTATTTGTTATTATTTATAACTATATGGTCTGTATACTCATCTATCATTCCACTTTCATGAGAAGTATAAGTATCCTGAAAAGTTGGAAGACTTTATCTCCTTCCAAAGTTCCTGTGATGGTCACAGTTATCCATGAATCAATTTCTCTACTGTCTCTCATGCATTCCCAGTCCTAGACCCATGGACATTCTGGTATTTTATTTCTTTATCCCATTGGGCCACCCACGTTGTAACTCCAGACTTCTGCCTGCCTCCCGGGCAGCCTGGAAGCATAAATTACACTCTCAGCAAGAAGCAACTTCATTATTACTTGCTCAGAATACCCTGTTTTGTCTCTTCATCTTTTCTCCTGGGATGGGTGAGGCTTTTCCTCTGCTCCCTTTTTGTTTTTTCACAGAGATGAGGAAACAATTCTCCTCAGCATTCCAGAAGCAAACAAAGAGAGAAAGACAAGATACAGAATATATGCCTGTACTGTGAACATCCTATGGCCTATGTTAGAATGTAACTACCGCACTCCTACTATAACAGCAATAAGGACCTATGAACATTTAGACAGACCTCTTATTTTAGTAGCTATACTTTACTTTGGCTCTAATAATTCTCCTATTAGAGTGCACAGACGGGAGGGAAACCTTGAGTACAACAAACTCCAACTCCCTGTGGCAGTAGCCACTGGCTAAGACAGGAAACCCAACAATACACACCCCTTTGCCCACTGCTGCAGAGGGTGGGGCAGTCAGGTTGCAGCCTCCCTGGACTTTGCCAAAGGAGCTCAGATAGGAAGAGTTAATGGTCACCCCTGAAGTCAGACTAACCTTGCAGCTCTGAGTGCAGTCCTGCTATTTTGCAATTTAGCAGAATACAAGCTGTTAGCCACATGTCCTAGTCTAGCCCCTCTGGTTTTCAAAACATGACTTACAAGCTGGGCTGCTTATGTCTGGTAGAAGCAGTGCGACATGTTTTATCGTGGGGGTGGGAGGTAGGAAACCACAGGGAGATACAACCTGAAGCTAGCACAAGGAGCAAGCTCGGATCAGACCCTCAGAAAACAGTGGCTACTATCATAGGGTCATGTGCTGTGTTCGTTGCCTGGATCAATGTATTTTGGGATGCTTTCCAACGCTTGCAAAGCAGGTAGCCTAAAGCTGATGGACCTCAGGCATTCCTTCAGGTCCTTTCCTCCTGCCTCAGTGGAAAGAATTCCTGGTGGGGATGTATTCTGAATAGTGTCAGTGACTATAATTTTGGGTAAAAGTAAAAAGACCTTTATGCCCCAGATTTTTTTTTCTCCTTGGCAATTTTTCTAAATTGAGAAAAATGGTGCCCACTATTATTTCCTATAGGTTGGTCTGTGACCAGCATAGTATGGCACATAGCTTATTAAGATATTGAAGCCCTTCCATCCTGACTGCTGGTGCTCCATTGCTCACCCCACGACCCAGACCACCACAACAGAGAGGGGAATACCTAGCAGAGCACAGCAGGGGTCCACCGTCCTGCTCAGGGGCCCATTCAGGGTCCATTCTGATTGGTCATTGCTCGAGTTGTCATATATTCTGGATATCATCCATAGGTTCATGGGCTACTACATGCAAGAACACTGAGACCTTTGGGGAATAAATCTCCATACAACTTGAGATACAGTTAGAGTAATAACATGTCTATTCAATATGATTGGGGCATAGGGTTTCAGAATGACCTAATTTGCCATTTATTGAAGGTTAATCCACTTCTACAGGGAAAATGCCCTGAAGCAAAAATACTCTCCCCAAATGATTCAGAGATGGCACCTTGTCCCTACTTTCAGGCCTCTTACTTTGGTGCTCATTCTTCCTCTCCTTCATATTTTTTTAGCAGTCAATGGAACTCTTGAATTAAATAAAAATAGGAAATCTGTCATCTGGACCTTCACATATATTCAAAAACAACATGCTCCTCTCCACTGATGCTGGTTAAGCAGGATGGGGAAAAAGGAAATTCATCCTCCTTCACCAACACAAGAATAAAGTCACAGACATTTAAAGAAATAAAGTAAAATTTTGAGATGGAAAACGTCAGAGATGGCGCTTAGGAATAATGAAACTCTAAGAAGTTAAACACAATCAGGTTTAAAGAGATAATGATAAAAATGAAAATCTGAAATCTCTTGCCAGTAGAGTAAACCTCATCGAGGAAGATGAATTCAATGTTCCCTGCAAATAAACAGCAGTTTCTAAAAATAGAAAGCACAGATGTGCAAGACAAAAAGTTTCGGAGGCTCCTCGGCAGCAAGGGGCAAGACATGACCCTGTGCTATTTTGGGGGATTAGGGGTGTAAGATCACAACCTCCCGGGTAACAGAGATGTTAGTCAGCGCACATTAAACTAGGCTTGGGGGGACATGCACATGCTCACTTCTCAGACATAGTCTGCTGAGTGGTAATGAGTTGGTGGCACGCGATCCCAGCATAATCTTCAACGAATTCCAAAGAACGAAAGGCCAGTAGATCCTTGGTGACACTAGGTCACACTATATCCTCTTATTCCCCATGTTCATGAATAGAAAAAACACAGAAGAGTCCAGCAATGATATTAATTTTTCTTTCCTTAATCAATATTTGTCTAATCTACCTGAGTCTGGAAACCATTTTTATTTGTCAGAATTTGGCAAAGTTAGATTAGAAAAATGTCAGACATAGCTTAATGCCACTGGAAGATGTTTTTCCAAACAGAGATTTGCCATAGCCCTCTTCAGTTGGCCAGTCATAAGGGTCCTCAGAGGGTCCTTCTCAGGTGATTTTCTATTTGTTCTGGTGCCATGGGTTTGAGGGTGCTTATGCAGCTGGGTAAGCAAAGACGAACGACATTGTTATTCCAGGGACTGTGCCTCTGTCAGCTTCCTGCTGGATCAGGTAAGTCTGTCCACTGTGGTCTTTCTGAGCGCAGGATGCTAGCCTGCCAACTTCCCTAATTATTTCACCCCCTCACTTCTTGCCCTGCATTTGTACCACCGGCAAGTGCTAGCAGGAAGGACAGGCCTGCGGATGAAGAGGGAAGAAAAATTTAGAGCAAGTGCTTTCTTTTAAGGAAAGCAGCTTTAGCAAAAATGTTACATATTAGCTACAATATCAGGTTCTCAGTTCTTTCCTGATTTCCTCAGGTGCCCACACTTGGCTCTCCAAATGCTTTCCAACTTGATTTTCCTTTCTTTGATTGTGCCGGTGGAAAGATGGGATTCAAGGAAATGCATCATAAGATTTGTATTTGGGCAGTCTTATCAGCACTGGACATGCATAATCTTTCCTTGCGAAGTTTTTGCTGTGAAATTGCACAGAAATTTGTTTCTACAAAGAGAGACAGCGACAGGGACACAGACAGAGTGAGGAAATCCTCTGTTTCTATGGTGTTTGATGTCTATTTATATGTTTCTTAAAGATAAAGCATTTATTCTATGCATGATTTGAATTTTATGCATTTCTTCTCTTTGCCTTAATGGAAGTGAATTCTTATTGCACAGCCAAATTTCACACTCAATTTATTCTGCAGAGTAACTCCCTTCCTCCAGATGGGACTATAAACCAGTAGAAAGAAGTTTTTTAAGTGCTCCTAATTGAATATATGAGATCTACTTCTAAAATGAAATCAAAAGCTCGGGGAAAAGCATAGAATATCACTGGGCAAGGACACTAATATCCATGAAACAAAGCAAGTTTGTTGGTGCCCATATGGGTGGGTGACTTCTGAGGTGCTTCATCACCAAGTACACAGCAAGGGGAGCAGAGAGCAGACACGGAGGAGTAAGAGTGGTATTTGGGGTAAAAAGATTTCTCAGGTTTCCTTGAAAGCTACTGCAGATCAAAGAGAGGGTCTTCCAATGGCCAAGCAAGATGAAAAGAGAGAATAACTACAAAGCCATAGTGAGCAGGTCCAAGTGTTAGATAGATTGAGAGGTAAGAATTACTTTCAAGTTTGATAGTCATCAAGGATTCAATGACGACAACATGGGAAAAAACTGTTCTCTGCTTGAGGGGTGGGGGGGCACACAAAACATCTCTGACAATTCTACATGCAAGCAAAACCAACATCTGTCATATTTCAAAATAATGTAGTAACAGTAAAAATAGTAATACCATCCAATAACATTTGTTGAGTACTTACTATGTACCGGGAAACTGTGCAAAGTCCTCCATATGTATCATTTTATTTTCAAGGTGAACTTCAAGGCTCCCCCTGTCTCTCATCTTCATGGTCACATGAAAGTTGCTAAATAAGTATTTGTTGACTTACTAAGCATAGCCTTGTTCTGGCTACTATAATTCTTCCTCTCTTACATGTGAGAAAATTGAGTCTTGGAGAGTCTTGAAGAGGCTAGGAAAACACAGCTGATAGCTATACCCAGTCCCGGCTGGGTGTCTGTTTTCCTTAGGGAATGCTATGCAAAGAGGGGCAGAATCAGGCATAAACTTCCTTGCAAAGTTTGCCAGGCGTGGGGTCTCAGGGTTAGCGCCACAGCTGTAGACACCATGCAAAGTGAGGGAAAGGAGAGTTTGGTTATAACACAAAAAAACCCTCTTGTTGGAGTTTTAGACCTGTAAAACTGTGAGATTAATTTCACCTCTTTGCAGATCTTCTTCATCTGTAAAATGGTAGAATTGAAGTCCATCATATTCAATTAGGAAAATTTGAGATTGTATAGACAGAGTGATATTTAAATGTTTAAAACTAGAATTGGCATTTTTTTTTATTTATCATAGGAATAGTATTCCGCTTGTCCAGTTTGTTAGGTGGCATTTTATATGAAGAACTGTGAGAATTAGAACCTCTATTTAGTTTTAATATTGAGTTGAAACAGGGAGGGTTCCCAGGATCTCTTCCGGATTCACTCCTCCTGACAACGTAAGAGTTGTATGCACAGATGCTAGAACCAGGCTGTCCAAGTTCAAATTGTTGCTCAGTCAGTTACAGGCTATGTGATCCTGAGCAGGTGACTTAATTACTTTCAGGCCTTTGTTTAAAATTTCCAATATGTGAATAATGAGCTGATGGGTATCCTGTAAAATGGATAATGATTGTAACTACTGAATATGATTGTGAGGATCGACAAGTTCATATACTTAAAGCAAAGACTGCCCAATAAATGGTAGCACTGATGAAGACAGGCATGACAGGGGTGCCTGGTCCTTTATCAGCCTCTGGGGTTTGAAATTCTCATAAGTAAGTCAAGTTGGCTTTTCAGATTTGAGACATCTAGAAAGATGAAGAGTAGAATTTGGAGCGAATGAGAATGAGGGTAAGTAACTTTTGATGTGGGACAGGAAAGAAGAAACTTGCAACTTCCATTTAGTCATTAAATAAAGCGAGTTCCTAAAATGTAATGGTTCTGCTAAAAATATCCCAACAGCAGTGTTGGCTGAGGACCCTGGAGAGACGGAAGAGCTGATCTCTGGGGTGAGAGATGCTGTGAATAGAAGTGGGATGTCAGAGAGGGGGTGGGCATGAGGATAGGGGTGTTGACTCCTTCGCAAGGAACTCTCTCTGGGGTGTGAGATGTTCAACTTTCACTCCTCAGAAAGGTTTAAAGTATTTTTTCACATAACAATCTAAATAGCCCCTTTCTCAGACAGTGTTCACTGGAGCTGCTATGGGTTAAAAGGTGTCTCCCTAAAATGTCGAAATCCTTACCCTCAATGTGACAGGCTAACGCCAATTTAAGGAGGTAACTCAGTTTAAAAGAAAAAGAGAGATGGGACACTCCACAAGGAAAAACCATGTGAGCTCAGTGGTGGGGGTGGGGGATGCAGGGGGAGGCAGGGAGTTCCCTGCAAGTCAAGGAGAAAAGTCCCAGAAGAAGCCCATTGTGCCAGCACTTGATCTCAGACCATCAACCTCTAGCCAGCGAGGAAACAAATTCTTTGTTTAAGCCATCCAGTCTGTGGCATTTTATTCCAGCAGCCCAAGCAGCCGAATAGAGTAGTTATAAGAACTCGCAGGCTGAGATGAGTTTCTTGTGCTGAACTATTAAAGAAGAAGAAAGCAGAAAGGGAGAAGGTGTTATAGGTAGGGAGAGAAAGAGGAGTGGGGAGACGGGATGATGAGCTGAATAATCGTGTTCCTCTGTATTTCCTCTGGACTACAATGGAAAGTCGCTACTGCTGAGAGATCTTCCCATGAGCCTCCACTGAGGATGCTGCGTGCCTCTCCACCATGCTCCACCCACAAGCAGCACTGGGTAATCTGCCTTCTTCAGCACATGCCACAAAGCTATGGGAGTTGCCACCCTGGAGCCTCCTTGGACAGTGCACTCGCTGATATTGAGTCCAAAGCAAAATGACATTTTTAATAAAATCACCCCTAAAGAGAAGAAGAAAATAATGGAATCTCAAACTTCTCATTGTTAAAAAAAAAAAGCCAAATCTCTGAGAAGCTCGCCCCTTTACATATAGCTGCCCTTTACATATAGCTGAAGTAACTAAGAGGTGGGTAGCTATGTAATGAAAACACTCTTGAAAAAGTAAAGCATTTTTCACCATTGTTCAGTTTCTGTGATCATCACCCCTTCCTGCTCACTCAGAAAGCTCAGGGAGGAACTGCCAATCATAAAGGTAAAAAGTAAATATATTTTCAGATATCTATATTATAAAACTCCTTATTTCATTACAATTCATAGTCCCTTTTTTCTATTTTCCCATCTTTGAGGTGCTAAGCTAATATTAAAAAGACAACTGCATTGTATGACAGGACAGGGAATCACATCAAAATGTAGTATTTTCAGTTGACATTATAGAAGAATTCCACAGCCAGGTCCAGCCCAACCTCCCAGCATCCAATTGCATCCAATTTGCTTATGTCTCAGCTAAAGACAAGACGGCAGCATCACTTTGAACCCACTGCAAGACAGGAAGGACCATTTGAAAGGAAATTATGTATTCAATAGTAAAATGCTTGCCCATTGAGGTCACCTAACCATCCTACTCTATTCTGTTTGAATTTACTGGCTAGAGACTACTTTAATTCGTTTTATAGCAGAACAGTTAGATTATGCTCCATTTATTATAAACATTTGGTTTGCATAGAAGATCTGCTATGTTTTATTAATCCATCACATAGTCTTTCTAAAAATATGATGTACAAGGTAGCATAAAATGTCATTTTTTTCTCCACTTTAGGTGCTTTGGCAATTAATATGTCGAGCCTTTTCAGCTCTTCTGAATCAAAGGCTGTTCTCTGATATGGATCCATCTTGCCCACATTATCTATGGAATTACAAAACATATGATAAATCCCAGCATTTGACAGTGTTATTTCTATCAGGTTATAACCCTATTTGATAAACTCAAATCAGCAGCAAAACTATACCAGATGAATGAAAACCCAGCAGAAAGCACACCCTGTCATTTCATTTCTGGAGAATTACCACTAAGACACATTCTAAAACATTCAGAACAAATGGGAAAGACTTTTGAGAAGTATATTTTATTTAAAGTGACTAGGAAAAAGGGAAAGAGTGCCCGCAGAATTGTCTGTTAACCACATTATGTCCAAGAGGCTGATGCAAGAACAGGAAAGAATGAAAGGTGTTTTTTGCAGATGAACAAAGGTGTCTTCAATTATAAGAGTAAACTGATACTAGAAGCCCAAAGACAAAGAAGTAATCTGAACACATGGCTCACCCCTTACCACACAGATAACACGGAACAGGTTACACCTTACTGCACAGAGAAAGAGGTGGGAAAAGAGTGAAAAAGGATAGGAAATGGAGGAAGAAATAAAAACTGTACATTTTACTATACTTAGCTCACATTACATCCAAAGGATAATTTCATGTCTAAAAATGGTTTAACCCAATAATATAGGAAAATCCTGGCTTATAGGTAATCATGGAGGTAGGCTAGCTCCCTCTTTTTTAAGATGATAAAATTGTCATATTCAGATGCTGACCTTTTTCCATGCAATGTGAAACCATTAATAAAAATTTACTTTAACACCAACAAGCCCAAAATGCTTTGAAATATCAATTTTAAAGGATACTTTCTCCTGGACCCTTTATTATAAATGTTACACAGACAAAGGCAGAAACCAAAAATCAATTTTTAATATATTTCTTCCCACCACAGGGCATGAGAAACATTAATGGTTTCTGCATCTACATGGTTACAATTATTAGCTTTGCCTTTCTAACGCAGTGCTCATAAAGTATGCTCGGCTTACGATTTGGGGGATGGGTGCTATTCTTAAGGTTTTTCTGGCTGTAAGTTAATAAGCAATAATCCAGGATCTTGAAAGTCATGCCATTACTTGCTTCCTCCATCCAGCATCCCGATATTTACATGATCACTTACACAGAAGCAGCAGAACAACTTAAAACTTAATGATCCCAATTCACAACCCTGCAGGGGGGACAAGAAGCTGCTGTAAACCTATTGAGGGATGTTGCTATGGGTCCTTGCTAGACAGGGAAGGAAAATAACCACTCGTTTGGCTGTGCTCTGCCTCTCCTCCATAGACTCAGCTGGCTTTGCACCTCTTTACGCCTGAGTTCCAGTCTTGTAGACTGTAGTGGACAGAGATACTGGACGCTCCTCTTTCATCTTCCCACAGAGCCTCTCTCTCTATGGGTGGTCTTATTGGGACTGTTTATCGTGGTACTTGGTTCTTTCCTAGCCATGGAGTAAGCATAAAAATCAGACCACTGCAAATGCAAATCAAAACAAGGAAATACCACCTCACACCGTTTATCTAAAACACAAGAAACAATAAGAGAAACAATAAGGGTTGGAGGGATGTCGAGACCTTACGCTATTGGTGGAAATGTTTATTGGTGCAGCCATTAAGGAAAGTAGTGGGGAGATTCCTCCAACAATTAAAAATAGAAATTCCATATGATCCAGTTATCTCACATCTGGGTATTTATCCCCCCCCCAAAAAAAAATACAAAAACATTAAAGAGATATGTTCGCCCCCATGTTTATGGCAGCATTATTTATAATGGCCAAGAACTGGAAACAACCTAAGTACCTGTCAATAGAGGTATGGCTAAGGAAGGTGTGGCATATACATAATGGAATACTATTTGAATACTAATCAAAGGTGAAATTCTGCCATTTGCAACAACATGGATGGGCATTATGCTAAGCAAGATAAATAAAATGGAGAAACACTCATATGAGCTATATAGAAAAAAAAAAGCAAACAGATAAACCAAACCAAACAAAAACAAGCTTTTGGACTACAAAGAATAAAATAAAATACTACCAAGACAAAGGACTGCCTCCTAGTTCCTAGCTGCTACCACCTGCGGAACCCTTTCCCCAGTCAGCATCCTGACACTTACTGAATCATCAGTAAGTTACCCCATAACCTTTCTTTACTGTTCTAATTAATTTAGTTAGCATCACTTCCTGTGGCTTGAATTCAAACCACCAAACAGCAGGAAAGGGGAGATAAGTGCTTTGGTCTTCTTTTCCTTCAAACTCAAATTCAGTGATGTCATTTATCTGCTCTAATATCTTCAGTAGCTCCCCGCTCATTCTTCTGGAAGGCACTCAAGGTCCTTGTTAACTGCTCCCACTCTGTCTATCCAAATGTAACTCTGCTTCCCCCTCCCAGGAATCCACTGTTGAGTAAATTCATTGTCCTTATTTAACACTTTATTGGGAGCATGTACGTGTCCTCTAGGTCATTCCATGTAACAAACTTCCAGAATTCATCAGCAATAATTCATGATTGGAAAAATGAGAACCCATTTGTTCCCGTATAAATTGAAAAAAAGATTATCAACAGATATAAAGTACTTCCCAGACTCCCCAGGAGGAATAGAACATCACATCAGAAGCTAAGCAGCCAAGAGTTTTGCTCATACAGCATCTCAGACCTGTGCAGTGGAGATTTGCACTGGACAGACTTCCACTACCCAGGGCAGGGCTGGCATAGGAGACTTTCACTACATTCCCTGCTGCCTCCAATGACCATGGAGTGGCGACTGCATTTTTCCATAATTTGTTTCCAAACTGGAATATCAAAGGGTGCAGAATTTAGGTCACATGCCTGTACTCTAGAATCAAAAGGACATCGGGAAATAAGTTTTTGTCTTCTGTCTTCAAGGAATCACAAATTCATACGTTGCTAGGTGACCGTGAACGTGACAAATGTCCACATGACAAAATGACCACTAGTCCTGCTGGTAATACCTCCCCCATGAAACTTTCTTCAAGCTTTCCAATTTGTGATTTTTTTTTCCTTGTCACTGAGCTCCTTTAACTTGTTATCCACATCTCAAATGTCCAGCTTGGTCAATACATCTAATGCACATTATGAGTAGCAAAGCATTTCTATACTTATCATCTCTTTCTATCTTCTCAATACTCTATCTATCAGTCGGGTATCCCTAGTGGGGAGGGGTGAAGGACTAGGGCTTTGGTGAAGATGAATGATTTGCCCAGCTACACTCATAAGAGGACATCACATCATATCACAAGGAGAAGGAGGAAATGTTTCAAAGATACCATTGATATAGGAGTTCCTCTCTAAGTCTCCTTTTATGGACACTCAAGCTAATTGAACAGCTTCTGGCTAGAAAAAGGAATCTTTCTGGCAGAAGAGATCAGCATCATCTACCGAAGAGAAGGTCTCAGAAAAATGAAGGGGATGCCTCACTCCTAAAAGAGAGAGGGTAGGTCCAAACCCACCCAAGGGTTGTGACTAACCAGAATCAAGAAAGGTTGTCAGTTTTTTGAGCTTTGTAATATCTCAATGTGTGTATGTTTGTCCATATAATTTACCATTCAGTTTTTGTTCTTCATTGCTTTGTTTTGCTTTGGTTTGCTTGATCACATAGCGAACAGCCCAGTACTTTTCTTTGAAGCCACAGGGAATGGGAAAGCTAAGGAAATGCTGGTCTTTGTGGGAATAGAAAGCCCAGAGACTCAATGAGGTTGATTGAATTAAAGAAAAGGAAAGTAGGAAGAAATAGTTCCTGAGGCAATAAAAAGAAAAATGTGAGGACAAGATAGAGGTCCTGAATTAATTAGACAAAGTTCAAGATGATTTGACTCAGATGCATCAAGAAAATGATACCTTTTCTTTTTATTTCTCCCAAGCAATGAAGTTGTACACACCCTTACTGAAACAAAGACATTTCTGAGAATCTTGTCAGAATACGCCCTCTTCCCCAAAGTGGTTTTTAATTAGTCAAGCAATACATTTGCTACTATAACAAAGATTCTCAAAGTAACAATGGTTTACATAGAAGTCTGTTTCATGTAGCAGTTCAAATAGCATGCAGCCCCCAAAATATAACTTACAAAGAGTTAGCATCCAATATGTATACAAATAGTAATAAAAAACAAACCACCCAATTTGTAACCACTCAATTTACAAGTGGTAGCAGATATGAAAAGAAAATTTATCAAACAGGATATACTAGGTTAATAGGTATATGAGAAAAAGTGTTCATCTCACCAGCACTTGCAATAAGTGAGATGCAGATTAAAATCCCAAAGAGATAAAATATCTGTGAGAATGACACATATTGAAAAGACAAGTGCAAGGTTGTTAAGAAAAAGGAATCCCATTACACTGTTGATGGGAATGTCAACTGGTGTAGTCCCTATTGAAAGGGATCTGGATTCATCCTAAAAAACTAAAAATGGACATACATTCTGACCAGCAACCCCACTCTATGGTATCTACCCAAAGAACATGAAACCAACAACAGAAAAAACTACATGCTCAGTGATGTTTGTTGCAGCACTATTTACAATATCTAGGGCATGAAAGCAGCCTAAATGACCATCAATAGACTATTGGATCAAGAAGATGTGGTCTATCTACACTATGGAATACTACTTGGTCCTAAGAAAAGATGAAATGCAGCCATTTATTGCAAAATGCAGGGAGTTCAAGGTAACTGTGAGTAGGAAAGCAAATCAGAATGACAAATAAAATTTGACAAAGTAAACTGCTGGCAGACATTAATAAGTGCAGTGAGGGTTCGGAGATTAAGAAGGAGGGGTAAGGGAAAAAGGGACAAGAGGATATAAAGGTCGGTGGAGGGGAGAAAATTACTTAAGTGAAATAAAGAGTGAACCCCCCCCCAAAAAATAAATTAAACAAAATAAATAACTTGTGGTCCTAAGTGGAAATGCTTTGTTGATTTCAAGTTCTGAGCTTGAATGATAGGTACTCAATCATCCTTAATATATTACTTCCTACTTGTGATCTGGATGGCTGCTCCAGCTCCTGCCATCATGACAGCATCCAGACAGTCAGAAGGGTAAAAAGACACTGTAATAGGCTTGCTCTTTCCTCTTAGGAGTTGGACCTGAAAGTTGAAAACATCATCATGCTCACTTACATCCCATTGACTAAAACAGTCACACGGCCATACCTCACCATGAGAAGGGCAAGGAAATGCAAAATGGCAGGGACTCAGTTCAAACTCAGAGCTGTTATACCAAAAGAAAAAATAAATGATAGTAGTGAAAAAAGATCAAAATCGTACCAGCCTTCTTCTCTGATCATAAAGGAGTCAAACTGGAAATAAATCATAAAAAGGAAAAAAGAAACCTCCTTATCTCATGGAAGCTGAAACCCACATTACTGGAAAACCAATGGATCAACGAAGAGATCAAAGAAGAAATAAAAAAAATATCTAGAACTGAACGACGAGGACACAACTTTCCAGAACGTCTGGGACACAGCAAAAGCAGTAATAAAAGGAAAATATATAGCATTACAGGCTCACATCAAGAAACAAGAAACAAGCCAAAGAAACAATTTCATCTCACATCTCAAAGAACTAGAAAATCAACAACAAAAAACCCCAAAAGACAGTTTAAGAAAGGAAATAATAAAAATCAAGGCAGAACTAAATGAAATGGAAATTAAAAAAACAATCCAGAAGATTAATGAGACCAAAAGCTGGTTCTTTGAAAAAAATAAACAAAATAGACAACCACTAGCCAGGCTTACAAAGAAAAAGTGAGAGAAAACACAAATAAATAGGATCATAAATGAAAAAGGAGAAATCAAAACGGACACAGCAAAAATAAAAAAAAAATAATCAGAGATTACTATAAACAGCTATACGGAAACAAGTATAACAACCTAGAGGATATGGACAAATTCCTAAAACTATACAATCACCCAAAACTAGACAAAGAAGATATAGAACACCTAAACAGACCAATCACAAGTAGTGAAATTGAAACAGTAATTAAAAACCTCCGCAAAAACAAAAGCCCAGGACCAGATGGTTTCACAAATGAATTCTACCAAACATTCAAAAACGAAATAGTCCCTACATTACACAAAATCTTTCAAAAAATCAAGAAGGAAGGAGTACTACCAAACACATTCTATGAAGCAAATATTACTCTAATACCAAAACCAGACAAAGACAACACAAAAAAAGAAAACTACAGACCAATCTCCCTAATGAATACTGATGCAAAAATATTTAATAAAATCTTGGCCAATAGGATCCAACAATGCATCCATAAGATAATACACCACGACCAAGTGGGATT
>PVIJ01005441.1:0-26697 GCA_004024925.1 Scalopus aquaticus
GGCCTCCCTGGTGGCGCAGCGGTTAAGCGCTGTGCTGTGGAGCTGTCGGCAGTGGGGACGCAAGTTCGACGCCCAGCCAGGGAGATTCCCACATGGCGAGGCAGACCTCTCCTGCCTTGCCCGCTGCTCCCCTCAGCAGTGTACTTCAGTCTATCTGCCTGTTCTTCTCTCCGCTCTGTCTCTGGTGAACCTTCTTGCCACCCCACGCCTCTGGCCTGTACCCCAGCTTGTATGCATAAATAAATCTTTAAAAAAAATTATTAAAAAAAACCCAAAACATTATCTAAAAATAAAAAATAAAATAGCTTAGGGCTTATAATCAAAAGAGGTCCAATGGGAAAATAAAAGGAATACAAAGGCTTCCATGGCAAACCTTAATGCTGTCGGAGGTGTCCTGGCTGCTTTCATTACCTCTTTTAGGGAAAAATATATTAGTCCTGTAAAGTCTGTGACATCATTTATGATTTTCTTAACCTTCTTTGGTGTACACCGGCCAAATTTCTTTCTAAATTATTTACAGAGATATATACATCTAAGAAACAAGCAAGTGGGAATTCTACACAGAAAGGCACTGAGCATTCTTTGCAGGAACTTTATGCTCTCCTTCCTTGGGAAAGATGAGCAGCCTATCCTTCTGGAAGAATCACAAGACTTTGGAAATACCTTTCCAAGAATAGTGAATATAGTGTATAGTTTGCTGATCCTATTCACTTTCCATTCCATGAGAAGGAAAAAAAAATTAGTTTCAGGGATACTCAAAGCCAGCTCTGCAGACTTTACCAAGAACATCTCATTGAAGTAGCACCAGTTTCCCAAAGTCTGGAAAGTGCAAGTGTAGGGGGGAAAGTGAGATCTTAGGGATGAACCAAGGTCAGAAGATTGATCATTGCTCACTGGGGCCCTGAAGTCATGGGCTTAAGAAACATTAGTAACTGTCGATTCAGTTCAGTCCAGCTGAGGCAAATGTGGGAAGAGCTAACGACCTTGTCTAGAAGACAGGACTCACAGAACTAAATCATTTCAGATTAGGAAATATAGCCACTGCAGTACAGAGTTAAACAGCATGGAGATCCTGGGAGTATTAGAAAATACAGAGGATAAAGCAGAGGATTTGATTGATGAGGAAATCAAGACCACAGACTGCTCAGAGTTGCTTCACTCTGTTATAAGTGCTGGATACTGGTGAAGCCCTGGGCAATTGCTCTTGGCCTTCATGCTTAAGGGGTTGCTCAAGAAAACTGCGGTGAGATCCCTGGGTCATTAGCCCTTTTTGTTTTCTTTCCACTTGCCTAATAAGATCTTATCCATCCTTTAACAGGCTCTTCTTACCCCTTTACTAGCCGCCCCCGCCCCTTGTAATTTCCTGATGGTCTCTTTCAACTTGGATCTATACAAAGGTAGGACTCTGGCTGAGGGACACAGAGAGGTTGGTACTGGGAGAATGAACAGAAGGAAAGATTTGGGACTTAACAACAGAGCAAGATATAGTTTTTGTAGTAAACACCTTATTCCACTCTTCCCAACTGAGATTATGATCAGATTTGCTAGGGAGAAGTAGTATTGCTCATATTTGTATCAAAATTCCTTTTCCCTCCTCCTCCTTTCTTCATCTTTCTTGGTCTTTATTGACTCCTTTATAAACCAGTCACTTTAACCAAGAATTATTATTGAGAATCTTAGGGATGGTGGGCTCACTCCTCATTGTGTAGACATTTTTTCCCCCAAAGGAAAGTAAATTCCTTTAAAAGAAAAAAATTCCAGTACAGTTTATATCTAGTCCCAAATGATTCTACCAAACTAGGGAAAGGCCTAAAGAAAAATTAAACAGTGAAGAAAAGAAACAAAAACACAATGAAGTAGGCTTGGTGGACAGAAGAAATCTTTAACTGTGTAGAGACCTTTGCACCTAACTAAGAGAGACTTCAGTTATTGGTTTCAGTTTAGAAAGTTTTAGGAACAAAGAGCAGAATTTTAAGTTTTTCTATTTAAGCAAGTAGCAAAAAGATGGAGTACCTGAACTTTTAGCCCCCATGAGATACCATTGGTAGAAATTGGCTGTCTTCTGCCAACTTGCTCATGACTTCCTTACCTTCTAAATTTCCACATTCCACAGTATTTTAAGATTTCTGCCTAACTAAGTTTTCCTATAAGTGGTACCTCCATTCTTATTCTCACAATGGTTCTAGTGGCTAGAATAGTCTTTCTTCAAATTTCCTCTGCTCAAAATACATCACACTCTGAATTCAACTATTTTCTCAGTCAACCCTCTACATTATTTGCTCAGAATACTTTTGTAAGGAATTTGTGTGTGTTTTGTTATTTACCTTTGTACTTTGAGTGCTTAACACTTTGCCTCGCATGGAGTAAGTCCTCAGTGAGTATTTCTTGACTCTGGGCAGCAGTGATAATCACAGCCAGAAGTTAACTGACAATTATCACTTGCAATATACTAGTTTAAAAAAACTGTCTCCGAAATTTAAAAGAAGGAGGAGGAGGAAAAGCAGGAGGAGGAAAAAGAGGAAAAGGAGGAGGAGGAGGGGGAGGGGGAGGGGAGAGGGAGGGGGAGGAGGAGGAGGTCTTACACTGAAGCAGTGGAGTGTAGTAGAACCAGCATACGCTTTAGATCTGTGTTCAAATGCCAGATTTTCTAATTATTGTCTATATGTGATCTACAACAATTCATTTTTTTTGTAAATGGAGAGAATATCTATTTTATAATGATTATGAAACTTTAACAAGATAAATTTATTAAAACTCCTACTGAGTGTATAGTATGTTCCAGAAATTACATTATAAAACACAGGGCTTTTAACTGAAAGGAGGAGGAGGAGGAGGAGGAGGAGGAGAAGATTGTGTAAGAAAAAGAGAGAAAACTTCCCAAGGCTAAAAGACCAAAATTTGCACATAGCTTGGAACTGTGAATGGGAAAGAAATAAGTTACGACTATTTCTTGATATTATGAAAGGTCTTTTGCAATGGTGCGTAAGAAGCTTAAACAATCATTGTATGTTGTAATATAAAGCAGTGTGTATTGTGCTTCTGCAAAAGATAGTACAACGAAGTGGTTTAGAGCACATGCTTGGGAACCAGATTTCAAAAGTTCATATTCCAGCTCTGCTACTTGTTCTAAGCTGCAAGACCTTAGGTGGGCTACTTCTGTTTCTGTAGTTTCAGCATTTGTAAAATGTACATTCTACTAACGCTTACCTCATAGGACTATTATGAGAATTAAAGGCATTAATATCCATCAAGCAGTTAGAAAAATGTGTGGTACACAGAAAGGATTATGTTGTTACGAGTGCTGTTATAATTTCTCTTCTTAAGCATACATCATTGCAAAAGAAAGAAAAATGAAGATGGAATCCAAATTCACATAGGTCAATGTAGATTAAGATGGCAATGTGGGTTATTCATTATTCATTAAGAAGCTTTCGGAATTATACACAAACACTTTGCTCTGAGATTAAACCGCAAGAGAAGTCACAAATGTTCTACCACTTGAGCTTCTACTTCCCCCTTCTGTGTTATGTCAATACCAATTTGGGGTACTTACTATTGGAGTTAAGTGCATAAAGCTTCTTTTGAAATACATTTTGGGAATAATATAGTAGCTTGAGGAGCATAAAACCAGTTTCTTTATTGCTTGCTTTTGAACTCATATATGCATTGGGGTTCTCAATTTAGTGGAGTTTGGAATACAAGTTTCCAAATCTTCATCTAACAGACTTTTGTGGAAAGACTTTCATAATCCTTATTTAAATTTATATTAGCATACATTACATAATATGTAATTCCAAATTCTGAGATAGCCTGCCCTTTAGATTTCCACGTATGTTAGAAATATGAGAGTTTTCAGACTTTTGGTACTTACGGTTCTTCCTTTGTTTTTTCTTTTCTTTCTTCTTTGTTGTTCTTGTTTTTGATAAGAATCACAGTACTGTAATCTTCACTTATTTCACCTCAATCTTCTTTACTAGGCAAATCCTTCTAGTATAATTAATTCAATAAGCACATGTTGATCATTTATTTTATGAATGGAGAAACATTTCACAAAGGCCGTATCCATGTCTGTCAAGTTTTTCACTATTACTCCAATGCCAACTATGGTGCATTGCACATAATGGGCATTCCTAAAGTAGTTAGTGAACTATTCGGTCTTACACTGAAGCAGTGGAGTGCAGTAGAACAGCATAAGCTTTAGATCTGTGTTCAAATGCCAGATTTTCTAATTATTATCTATATGTGATCTACAGCAAGTTGCTTAACCAATTCATTTTTTTTTTGTAAATGGAGAGAATATCTATTTTATAATGCTTATGAAACTTTAACAAGATAATAGTTTATTAAAACTCCTATTGAGTGTATAGTATGTTCCAGGAGTTACATTATAAAACACAGGGCTTTAACAGAAAGAAAGAGAAAAATATTGAATGGTTTCACTTATAACAGGAATATAGGGGAACCAAGTAAGAAAGTGACATTCAGCAAGAGAGGGGGAGGGTAAGGGCTCAAAACCGGGGAGAAAAGAGTACAAGGGACTATGGTGATGGGTCATGGGTGAATCGGTGGTGGGTAACCTATGGGGAATACACAATAATGTAAAAGCTAGGAATAATAATAAAAAAAATTATGAAAAAAAAACACAGGGCTTTAAAAATTGATTGGATTACATTCCCATTCTTAAGAAATTTCCCATAAGAAGTATTAGAGATTATGGAAATACTATGGATATTCCAAAAGGGAGAGAGATGTGTGTTTAAGAGAATCTGGAAAGGAGGTTGCATATGAAATGATCCTTGAAGAAATGTTAGGATTTCAACAATTAACATGGATAGGCATATCTAGATTAAACAAAGAGAACATAATCAGGGAGTGTAAAATGGTACTGACTGTGATTGAAAAAAAAAGATTAATATTTGGCTGAAATGTAGGGGTCACACAGGGAAACAGTGAGAGATATGCAACAACAACAACAAAAAAATGGGGATGGGGTGGGGCTATATTGGTGGTGCCAGTTTCTTTAATCCAGTAGACAGTGAGCAACTCCTGATGTTTGAGGAACTGGCCTATGGAATAATTGTATTGGAAGGTGGGAACGCCTAAAAGTGGAGAGACCAGTTAGGAGAGGCTATTGCACTTTCAGGTAAGAGGTGACAAAATAATAAAGGAAGATAAAGACACTGCAGACAAGACAGAAGAGAGGAGAGAGAGAGAAAGAGAGAAAGAGACTAGTAACTGAAACTACACACTTTTACATTAAATGGGTAAGTTACAAAAGGTGTCGGTTTAGATATGGGATATGGGTCAGCTTGAGGTTTAGGTTGCTCCTCGCTGCCACCTTTCCTTTTTTATATGCCTCTTATTTCAGGGCCTCTTCCACTTTCATCTTTCTACACTTCATATTGAGCTTTCTCCTGTCAGCATGACCCTACGTTTACCGTCATTGGCCGCCTCCCGCCCCCCGCACCACCCCCCTTCTGCTTCTTACTACAGCTTCGCGATGTATGCTCACAGCCAGGGTGACCACAGGTCACATCCTGGGCCAGAGGACACTCCACCCGCCAGATCTCCTATCGCCTTCGCCTAGGCAGCTTCCATGCTTGCAACCCTTTTGCTCTTCAACCAATCGGCAGGCCCTGGTGCTGGAACTCGATTAGCTATTGGTTGGCCGAACCATGGTGAGAGATGGTGCGGTGCCGGTTCTCGGCACCGGTGAGAGCTGTGGGCGGTTGTTAAGGTGACCGTTCGTGACGTAGCGCCGTCAGGCCTCGCAGACTCCAGATGATTGGTTAGACGATCGGACGATCCTTTCTTATTGGTCTTAGGCTCGTCCTGCTCCGAGCGTGCGTAAGCCGAGGATTCCTTCCGCTCCGCGTCTCCGTTGACTGGAGACTGGCGGAGCGCTGGCTCCCAGGGTCGGTGGCCTCTAGTGAGATCCGGAGGTGAGGCGGGCGGTGACCGCGAAGCGGGATCGGGAGAGGGGACGTTGAGCAGGGCAGCGGAGCGTGAGAGCGCGATAAGGGCCATTTTGGTGGTGATTCTCGAGCCTCGCGTGGCATGGGGAGGGGCAGCGGGCCATTCCCGCTGACCTGGCCGGAGCGACGGTGGCGACTTTTGCTGGAGTGGCAGCCGCGCCCCACGGGGACTGCGAGGAAATGTCCTTGAGGCCCGTGCGGCCGAGCGACCGCCGCGCCACTGTCGCGAGAGCCAGGGGCCAGGCCGGACCAGAGGCTCGGGCGGCTGGCCGGCTTCTTCGTGGCTGCGGACACCGTCGGGAGCCCGGCGGGGCGTAGCCGCCTTCGCCCGCTCTGCCGGGAGTCGGCAGTGCTAGCCTTGCATTCGTGATTATCCGGGCGGAAAGAGAGCCAAGCAGGGTGACCTCGGAGGCCCAACGATTCCAGGGATGTGGGGCGACCCTGCCAGCAGCTCGCGGGGAGGACGCGGGAAGGTCTATCCGTTGCAGGGTTCACGTCCAGGCTCTGCTCTTCGCACAGGGCTCACGCCAGGCGCGGCTGTTCGTCAGCACCTTTCTTTAAATGTGACGGCCGAGATGCTGCTGACTCACTCAGAGCTATGAAAGAACCGTGAATCTGCATAGATACTTTCGGTTATTTCCAGGAAAATGGTTTGACAGGATGGGGAACCCAATAATGCGGGAGGGATACGACCAAGGATTCTCTTTCAAAGAATTCTTTTAAAGATTCTTTCCAGATTCTTTTAAAGCATTCTCTTTCATTCTCTCTTCACCCCTCTCTTCCTCCCTCTTTAAAGGATTTTTTTTTTAGTGGGTACAGTTTCCATTTTTTTTGATGTTCTTTAAGTCTAAACCTTGTAGGACCTTACAAGGGTTTGTAGGAATTGTTTGGTTTTGTTCAGGAAGAACATACCTTAGAAGTTTAAATGTCGAATAGTTGATTTCTTGAGTAGGAGAAGGTTGATGTGGTCCTCCTTATATATAAATGGTCATTTGAAATGTATCAGTGCTTCAGTACATGCCTTCTTAGACTTGGTTCTGAAAAGTCATAGGAAACATTCATTTGTGGATCATACTAAAGAATTGTGCATCTCACTATGTACAGAGTGTATTTTGTTTGTTTGTTTGCTCTTCAGTGAACTTACTTTCCTTTCCATGCATTAAAAGACATTTTATGACTTATAGGTAATTACCAAAGGCCTGAAAAGTACTTTGGGAGTAGACTGGATTTTGTGGGTCAGCTTTGTTGTAGTGTCTTTCCAGAAGTTACAATAAATTTGGCAGTAAGGATAAATGGGAATTAGTAAAACATGAAGATTTTTTTAAAATGTGCGTTAACATGGAAACTGTAGTGTGTATGGTGTGAAACTTTGAAATGTAGTGTTTGCACACACACTTGCATGTTCTCTTCTTACTGCATGATCTAGCTTCCAGACCATGGATAGATAACTGCAACTTTATCAATATCTATTTTGTGTGACCCATACGAAATTGCTGATGGTTGAAATTCAGTTGATTTTTGCCTACAAATATAGCAGTTTCATATGGTTCTTAATAGTTGACTTTGTCAAAAAGTTTTGAAAGTCTAGTTTCATAAGTGAATGAAGAGACTTGCGACTTAGAAACAGGATGTAATAGAATTGGTATTGAATCCAAGTTTCCTGAGTTCCAGTATAAGACTTTTTTTCCCTATATGAATACCAGATTGAGCAGTGCAATGCTTAGGTCATGTTGGGATTAAAAGTGACTCATTGAAGACATGATTTCTTGCCTTCAAAGAGACAAAATGTACACAGCAATTAATTTGAGAACAGTGTAAGATAGTATATAATCAAAGAATGGAATGTAGCCCAGGAGGAGTGTTGAGTGGGAGGAAAGAATCAGAGTAGGATGCCAAAGCATCCTCTTCTGCAATTGATCAGGGTAGGTGATTCCTCCAGCAAATTGGACTCCAGTTTGAGAATTCCAGTGAATTTAAATTAGCCATTCTTTTAGAGACCGAAATACTTGCGTCATTCTAAGCAAGGCATATGTTACCTTTTTAAAGTAAAATTAATTTTTATTGCAGCATGATATACTGTCTGGAATTTGCTTGAGTAGGCTGCTGGTGCCACTTGGAACTGCCGATGAAGGTGGAACACTGGATTCTATGGCATTTAAATGTTTTTGCGTAATCACAGGAAAATGGGGAGGATGCTCATGAGAAGTAAGATTGTGTACAGTCATGGTTACTTTTGACACACCTTTATACTCAGTTTGTATTTCCAAATAAAGTAGGTGAGGTTCTCTGCCTTTGGGGATGGCTCACAGGATCATGCGAATGTTGCAAAGATGACTTTACACCTAGGAAAGAAAAGAGTTGACAAAGCTACCATGAGCTATTTGAGGAAAACATAATGTGCCTGATAAATAATATTGAGTTAATAATGCTATATTCATTTGTGATCATATTGGGTTCCTTGCTACTAGGAACTCAGATTTTATTCCAACTGAATTAATATTTTAATATTGAAGAATATGTTGACTTGATAAGCAGTTATTTAAATTGAGGGGGTTTGGGGGTAGGAAGTATTAGAAATCATTTTGACCTAATTTAGAAACAATTTTAGTTTAAATTTTTAGTTCTTTCATTTTCTGGAAATTGATACTAGTTGAGCTTTAGACCAGTTTGTACTGATTTGTTTTTAAATAGAAGAAAGAAGTTATGTGATAGAAGATAATGATTAAAATCTAGCCCTGATGAGGCTTTAATTGGAGTAAAGTAGAAAATATTTTTGTTACTGATGTTCATTTTCCAGGATAGTAAATACAATGTACCCTCCTCCATACCCCATCCACCCATCCACTTTTAATATGTTCCCCAAATGTTCTGGTCTACATTTACTTTTTAGCTATTGGGCAAAATGAGGAGGGGTATATCCGTATCTAGGTTACTTTTTAAAAAGTGTGTGCCGCGATATTTATTCAGAAAATAATGGTGTTTTTTAATAGTAGTAATGAATTTTTTCTCTTATTGAAGTAGCATTGCAGATACACATCTATTATTGAAAATCCACACATGATTATGCTACATTCAGTTCTAGATGACTAAAAAATTATCATAAGAAAGATGTGTCAGTAAAATGCATGATACTTTAGGTTACAAATTTATTTTTAATTAGGCAGGTATTTGTTGAGGAACTGCTTTGTAAGTGCAAGGTGCTGGAAGGTAAAATGAAGAATAAGATAGGATGAAAGGTTGAAAAAGCATGAGTAAACACAGGCATGCCACATTTATATAGCTCAGTAACTGCCAGCCTTTTAAAATTGAGACCCACAGTAAGAAATGGGTGTTATGTTGAAAACCAGTCCTTATGATCATGTAGGTATAGATTCATAAAACATAATGTTAAAAAATAATACCCAATGTAACATGTCTTAGCAGCCATCTTTTCTATTTTATTTTTTTTCAAATGTTTGTTCTGATTCAAAATTGATTTCATTTTCTAATTGAGCCAGTGAAGGAGTCAACACTTAGTAATTGTTTTTAGTTCCTAAACGCTACTTTTACCTACACACATCCTCTAGATAGATTAATGCATTCTTTCCTTAATTTGTTGCCTTTTTATTTTGTCATCAATAAATGAATCACTTTCTTAATTTTAACCATAGTGAGATTCATTTGAATTCTTGCCAGTGTGTCAATCAGTGGGTTCACTTTTTAAATTTTAATTTTAATTGATTTTTGTGGGTAATTAACTTGCTTTATCAAAAGCATTAATTTTAGAGTAAGAAATAAAACTTGTATGTTCCTATGTTAGAGACCAACAATTATATCAGATTTTTTAAAAATCGGGATATCGAAATTATTAACCAGAAAAAAAAAAAGAAACTTAGCATAGTAGTCAAAGATCAAAATTACCTGTAAGTTCTGTTGGGAATTTTTGATTATAGACATCTGCTTTGGCCAACCATTCTTTTCTTCCACTACTGGTCTAGTATTTTGATTGACTATAAGAGTTGGGGAGAAAACTTTTCTCTGGGGATAGTAACATTGGGAAGGTTCATTAAATATCATTTTGCTATTTTCAGATGTCAGACGGAATGAAAATGTTTATTAGCTCCCTTGAAGAGCTTCATAAACTAAGATAATGCTTTACAGGAGCACATTCAACAAGTAGATTCTTTGGTATTTATCTTTTGTTTAACCAGAATGAGGAGAATAAAGAAGGTGCTTATATGCTTGTTGTAGGAGGGAAATTAGGAAATAAAATAGTTGTTTTTCACTTTTGTTCTGCCTAGCTCAGATATCAAGGACTGTGATAATTATTTGGTTTGATCTTAAATCTTTAAATTCATACAACTTGTGAGAAATGGCTGCTTTTAAGTTGGTTTGCTGGTAACTAGCTAGGGGACTTAGATATTGTGAGTAAAAAAGTAATGAGTGTTTTAATTTTAATTTTATAATTTCCGTAATTATAAGGAACACTGGCAAATGGTATCATTCATATGTAGAAGACACTGCGCATACAAAGCAGGGTTCACAACACACTGTTCCTTACAATCTCGTCCTAAAAATACGGTAAGCCCTGTACTTATAGTATTCATGCTTGATATTTCTTTCAGGGTCCAAGAATTCTGTAACTACAATGTTGTCAAGACTTTTCCGAATGCATGGCCTCTTTGTGGCCTCCCATCCCTGGGAAGTCATAGTGGGGACAGTGACATTGACCATCTGTATGATGTCCATGAACATGTTTACTGGTAACGATAAGATCTGTGGTTGGAATTATGAGTGTCCAAAGTTTGAAGAGGTTTGTGAAACTCATTTGATATTGACTTTTGTAAATTGTTTTTCGATTTCTAAAAAATATCTTTTAGAAGCCATGTAATCAAAAAGTCATGAGTGAAATCTTTATTTTAGACTATTCATGACTTTACTTCAGATTGACATTTACTTATATAGTGTGAAAATGCTCTAGGAGATACTTTCCATTTACTTTTTCTACACAAATATAATTCACTTAACTTAAGAACTAAGTTTTTTTGTAAGTGGTTGGTGGTGAGAAATGATTGGTTTAAAGTTGGGTTTAATATTTGATATGAATGTTTAATATTTGACTTATATTGTACCTATACTAATATTATGATAATATGTAAACTAATGATGTATACAAAATAAAAATTCTAATTTTTGATTGCTGGAAAGGTAAAGCTATGGGAATTTCTTTTCTGTCTTTCCCAATAGGATGTTTTGAGCAGTGACATTATAATTCTGACAATAACACGATGCATAGCAATCCTGTATATTTACTTCCAGTTTCAGAATTTACGTCAACTTGGATCAAAATACATTTTGGGTAACCATCTTATACATTTAATTTTATGTACTTCCAAATTTTTCATTTGCTGTAGAAATACACTTGTTTATTTAAACCATGTATGGAAATGCAAATATTTCTTCAGTTGTGCGACATACATTTAATAATTTCCTTTCATAGTATTAGGAACTCAGGCATTTTGACATCTGAGACCGTAATAATCTAGAGAAAAATGTTTCTTTGCTAATATTGTGTGGGGTGACATATTGTTCACTTGTGTAGTAAATGAAGACTTTCTTCAATTTGTTGAATTTTGTCATTTTAGGAATTGCTGGCCTTTTCACAATTTTCTCAAGTTTTGTATTCAGTACAGTTGTTATTCATTTCTTGGATAAAGAATTGACAGGCTTGAAGTAAGTATTTAAAGCCTAAATATTCTTAATATATACCTATATTGTCTTACTCTGTATAAACATTTTGCTATATGTCTTTTCACACTGTTTTTATACAAAGAAAACTGAGATCGTAATATATATATACTCCTTTTTAGCTACTTTGTGCCTAATAATTGTGTATCAACAACTTTTCATGTTCTTAATTTTAAGTTAAATTATTTGTATTGGCTGTCTAGTTTTTCCCTATGTGAATAATAGTTGGTAGTTCATTCACTTAATCCTCTAGGATTGGATTGTTATTTAATTTTTTCTTTTAATAATAATACTGTGATCAGTGTTACAGTGTAGCTAAATTTTTGTTCATAATTTTCTTACAATACATTCTTAGGAGTGAGACAATGGCTGTTTTTAGCACTTTTGAGTGTTGTTACTGCCAGTTTATACTAGAAGGTTATTTAAGTTTCGACAACTGGTAATTATTGGAAAAAAAGATATATATTCCATTTCTCCTGTTGTAATTCAAGGAGTCTTTTTTTCTTTTGGCTAAAGATGATATTTTGCTGTAAAATTATCAAAAGGTGTTTCTGTAAATGTAAATGTATTTCTGTTGAAGAATTTTAAACAATTATTTGGGCAACTAGTGTGTTTAGCTTTGAGGATACCAAAGTTGATTAAAGGTGTATATGCCGGAGTCTTACACGATGTATGTTGGGTGGGGAAGTTTGTTTTTTTTTTTTTTTAGAAAGAATTATGTAAGCCATATTTTTTTCCTCTGTTACATGCAATTGACCATCTTGTTGTTGTTTTTTTTCTTCTAGTGAAGCTTTGCCTTTTTTCTTACTTTTGATTGACCTTTCCAGAGCAAGTGCACTAGCAAAGTTTGCCCTCAGTTCCAACTCACAGGTAAGTATTATTTATATTATTTATAAGACACAATTATAATATTCCTTTTCTCAATTGTTTACATTAATAGGATAGATTAATAGAGTTTCTTCCTAAGACTCAAGAATTATCCATAATTTTAGGTTTAATTGTCAAGTTCTAAACCTGGTCTTTCTAAGTGCTGTAGAAACTGTCCCATTTATCTAACAACTCAACTATAATTCCATGGCTTCTGAAATTTGGAATCTTCCTATTTTCCTTTTGAAAGTTTCAGAAATTAGGGTAATATGACCTTGGATAAATAAGAGTGCAGAACAAACAAAAGAGAGCAGAAAAGGATATAATGGAAGAGGGTCTCATGGTAGATTTATTTCTAAACCCCTTGAATTAGCACAAGCTTAATTTCCCATCCAAAGTTTTATTTTGATATCATTAGTGATTGTAAGGAACCTAACATTTTTAAGTCTTACATCAGAATATCTGAGTGTAAAATAGCTAGTACTACTTTGATTATGTATTTGATAAATATTTGATCATTTGAGCATGCTGACAAGAATGATTTAGGTTTCATAATACTAACATGGTTTCAAAAAATTTGCAACTAAGAACTTTTATCAGTAGTTGCCAAAATTTAAAATGTAGGATTTAATTATGTGGGATTTAAATGACAGGATTAATGCAACATCTCAAAGGAATCTTCTTGGAAAATATCACTTTCAGTGGAAAGGGAAAGTAGGGTGCTGTATGCACCCCCGCGCCACCCCATTATTATATGAAGTATCTGTTAGTCTTTTCATATTGTACATTTTGTTCTTTACATAGTAAATTAGATTTTAGTGTAAGACCTAAGGTGCTCTTTAACATTTTTAATATTCTTACGTTATTCTCATTGATATGTTTGGTCTATTTTAGGATGAAGTGAGGGAAAATATTGCTCGTGGAATGGCAATTTTAGGTCCTACATTCACCCTTGATGCTCTTGTAGAATGTCTTGTGATTGGAGTTGGTACCATGTCAGGTTTGTGAACAATTTTTTTTTTTATTTTTAAATTTTAAAAGGAGGGGTTTATTAGGAAAATGAGAAAAGAAAAAAGGGGCACCTGCATAGTCACAGGAGGGTAGGAAAGATGCCAGCAATTTTCAATGTATTTTAAAATAAATTTGTAGATAAAGAGAAAAAAGAACATCTTAGATTGTACTGGTTAATTCTAACATTTAAAAGTCTGGCATTACTCTTCCAAGTCCTTATCTGTGTGTGGGTATATCTGACCTTATGTCTGTCTCATTTACAGAAAACTTCGTAGCTAGTTACTAATTTCCTTTTCATTCTTGCCATCTTCTCTTTCTGTGCTCCATTCTTTCAGTGACTCTGTTGTTTTTGTGTTTGTTGTTTTTAAACTAATATTGTAATACAAGTCTTTTCTGGAAAGCACCATCTAGCCCTGGCTATTGTCTACACTAAGTTAGTGTCTTGGTTGCTTGTGTTTTAATTGTCATATAGGAGACAGTGCAAGAGTCAATTAACTATCCGATATCAAACTCCATTATATAGGATATGAATTGTGGCCTAGCCTGGAAATTTGCCCAAATGAATATATCATGCTGCTGTTGAGTTTTCCTAATCATTAGATCTATATAGTATGCCTTGTCTCATGAGGCCACAATTTAGAACTACTACTCTGGTATATTTCCTGGTGTCTTGGTGACCTTAATAAGGGACTTTATTCTTTCAGAAATAAATTATGTAAATTTTAAGAAAGTAGTTGGTTGTTATTACTAGTAGTTGCAGTCTCTTTTGTAGGTATATTAAATATATGTTTCTTCTAACTTTTTGAAGATAAATTATTTAGATATTTAATATGTTATTTAGCAAAGATTTTTGAAATTATTTTTAACTTTGTGTACAATTTTATGAGTTTTAACAAAAGTTTGGTCATGTAAACACCACCAGAATCAAGAAAATCAGGTGAAGACACACCTATGTGTGTTTTATTAATGCAAAAGAACGTATAGAAGATGATTAGCCAGGTATTAGTAGTAAGCCCTAAAACTGATGTGGAAAGCAATTGGGTGATATGTTTTGTTGTGATTGGTCAGAGCGGACCAAGGAAATGATTAGATTTGTAGTTGGTGAAGCCAGGCAGGGAACATTTACAGTTATAAAAAAATGGTCTCATAAGGACAGATTTAACACATAATTTAACTAAGTAATCTTTTTGGTAGTGAGGTGGCACGGAGGAATTGTTTTGGGGCAGAGTAAGGGAATATGCTTGGAGGACATAAGGCAGCAATGGGGAGTAATTGTGCGGATAGCTAAGTTGTAAAAGCGGGGCAAATATGGGTTCTTTACTTGGCAGCAATTTAAGTTGCAAGTGGTTCAAAATGTTTTTGTAATTGTAATTTTTGTATTTTCTTGAATTTTACATTTAAGAGTAATTGCTTTAGAGCATTTGAAAAATACAGTGTATGCTTTTCATCTGTTGAGTCAAATGATCTGTGACTATTCAGGAAAAAAGGTAAAATGTTGGGCTTATTATTTATCTAGTTAGCAGTTTTTATAAGAAAAAATAATCATTTTAAAATTTTCATTTCAAAAATGTATTATATTCAAGTTTCTATGTGAAGTGAAAGAATAGGGTTCAGTGATCTCAGGTCTTTTTCTGCTCAAAGATTCTCTTACCTTCTATTTGAGATTGTCATGATATCTTAAACATTCTGTAGTGAAACATTTGTTCATTTTTAATCTTGAGTTATCTTTTTGCATTATATCATTTTTCAAGCAAATCAATGAAATTAATCAAAATTATTAGTATATCAATAGACACCATAGAAGTTATAGTAAAATTAGAGTTCAGTAATACAAATGAAATGTTTATCACGATACTGTATCAGTAATGGCATAACTGACAGTATATTTTACTTTGGTAAAAAGTCCTTGATTCTCAGATGAATTGCTTTTGTGATACAAGTGGAATTGGATTAGTAGTGTAACTGTGAGGTGTTGACTCTATACAGGTAGCCTGTCCTTGGTATCTTCTCAAAACAGTGCACCATTTGATAAAAGGTGATTATTAAATGTGTTTTAAACACAAATTAGGGAACTCGGGACATGGTAGAAAAGCAGGTCTCTGCCCTTGGGAAGTTACTCCTGCTGTCTCTGAGTCTTGGCATCACCTTTGAGTTCCTTTTTTTTTTTTTGGGTAAACCGCAAAGAGCTCACTATATAATATTTTCATGTATCTGTCCACTTACAGGAAGAACCCTTGTACATAGCATGAAAAATACACCTACTTTACTAATTATACATTCAATTTTTCTGTAAACAGGGGTGCGTCAACTTGAGATTATGTGCTGCTTTGGCTGTATGTCAGTTCTTGCCAACTACTTTGTGTTCATGACTTTCTTCCCAGCTTGTGTGTCCTTGGTTTTAGAGGTAAGAGCAGTTATTACTTACCGCCTTTGCAGAAGAATAATGTTGGTCATTATATCACTTAACCTAAATAAGATCAATACCTACTAACAGAACATTGACTTTTACTTTGTAGCTTTCTCGAGAAAGCCGCGAGGGTCGTCCAATTTGGCAGCTCAGTCACTTTGCCCGAGTTTTGGAAGAAGAAGAAAATAAACCAAATCCTGTTACTCAGAGGGTTAAGATGATTATGGTAATTACATAGTTTTCTTTCCCCTTCAGTTTCCTTGGTTCCATTGTCATATTCTGCTTTTCAATTTGGGCTTTTTTTCCTTGTCATTTTACAACTTTTGACTGTTTAACTGGTGTTTGCTCTTTTTTTTCCTTCTTGTTCCTCATTTCTTTGAGACTCCTGATTCTTAGTAATCCCACTCCTTGAAAGAGATTTTTTGGTTCCTCTACTTGATCTTTGAAAAACTATTCTTTGGGCTCTTTCAGTAGTTCAGTGGGGCCACTACTGTAGCTAATGTCATAGCGAGTTTGGGGCTTGCTTTTTGTGAGGGGAAATCATGGAAAATAATGTCTGGTTATCCACTTGCTAAGGAGGAGAAGTTTAGGTTCTAGTGATATGCAGGGGATACATCATTTTTGAAATTTTATTTCAGTCTCTAGGTTTGGTTCTTGTTCATGCTCATAGTCGCTGGATAGCTGACCCTTCTCCTCAAAACAGTACGACAGAGAATTCTAAGGTTTCTTTAGGACTGGATGAAAATGTGTCCAAAAGAATTGAACCAAGTGTTTCCCTCTGGCAGTTTTATCTCTCCAAGTAAGTTATTTGAGACCTGTTTTGTTACATATTAATTGTAGCATGCTTCGCTATTAAAAGTTTAGGTTTTACTTTTCATATATTTCTGATTAATAACATTTTAATTTCTTTTATTTAGAATGATCAGCATGGATATTGAACAAGTTATTACCCTAAGTTTAGCTCTTCTTCTGGCAGTCAAGTACATTTTCTTTGAACAAGCAGAGACAGAATCTACACTCTCATTAAAAAACCCCATCACATCCCCTATAGTGACCCAAAAGAAAGTCCCGGACAACTGTTGTAGAAGAGAACCTGTACAGGTCAGAAGTAACCAGAAATTTCATGCAGTGGAGGAGGATACAAGGGTAAACAGTGAAAGAAAAGGTGATTTCTTATTCTCTTTATCCTATCCCCCATTCTTCCAGTGCCGATTGGTCAAGAAGTTGAATTTGTTTTATTTATTTTTTTAAAAAGATTTATTTATTTATGCATGCAAGCTGGGGTACAGGCCAGAGGTGTGGGGCAGCAAGAGGGTTCATCAGAGACAGAGTGGGGAGCAGAACAGGCAGATCGATGAAAATCCACTGCTGAGGGGAGCAGCGGATGAGGCAGGAGAGGTCTGCAGTGCCATGTGGGAATCTCTCTGGCCGGGCGTCGAACGCGCGTCGCCGCTACCGACAGCTCCATAGCGCAGTGACTAACCTCTGCGCCACCAGGGAGGCCCTGCAGTTGAATATGTTTTAAAGTTTAAGTTTAATGTTGTAATTCTTTTGCTCTCTTGGACAGCTGAGGTTATAAAACCCTTATTGGCAGAAACTGACACCTCAAACAAAGCTACATTTGTGGTTGGTAACTCGTCGCTTGATATTTCACTGGAACTAGAGACACGAGAACCTGAAATCGTGCTTCCCACCGAACCTCGGCCTAATGAAGAATGTCTGCAGATACTTGAGAATGCAGAGGTGAAGAAAAATAAGCTCAAGCTTAATATATTCTTAAGAAAAATAGCTTTTTTGTTGAAGGAAGAAAGTCACAGCCATTAAGTACTACTACTAAGTTCTAGCTGCTGTGTTACATGGTTACAGGTACTGTTCTGATTTATTTATTCCCTACAACCTTGCAAGGTAGGTGAAATTATCTCCCATTTTTCAGATGAGAAGGCTGAGACTCCAGCAAGTTTAAGTATTTCCCAAAGTAATATATCTAGCAAATGATAAAGCTGGAAGCCAGAGTCCAAGATTTATTGACTCAAAAAGTGTGACTGTTAATCATAGAGATAAGCAATTATAGTCTCATATGTGTGGTGAAACCTAGAAAGGGCTTAGCACAGAAAGGAGCTTCAAAGATAGAAAAGTGTTTTGTTTTAAAGATAACTTTGATGCCCACAAGGAAGCTTATTTTCTTTTCTGAGATTTCTGAGGGCACTCTGCCTATGTCCATGTGTCCACGTATGCTTGAAATGAGTATTGTGTTCCATCCACATGAGCTTAATCTGATTCTTAATTTATGTGCATAAGTGAGTAGTTTGTCTTCCTTTATCACTTTTCCCTTCTCTCGTTCCTGTTAACATGTTTACTAATAACCATAGCTGTCCTGCTGTCTACAGAATTAGCAAAACATGTAGGGTGAACATCAGAATCTTAACTATGGATTTTTTTTATGAACTTTAGTTGCAAAATTTAATGTCTTGATCATACATTTGTTTAGTTTCTCATTTTTATAAAGAATTTACCGTCATTGCATGTATCTATACCATCGTTGCATAGTATCTATTCAAATCATTAGACTGCCAAAGTCCTCTAAGTACTTGTGTTTTAGCTTTCTTGTGAGTATTGTTTGTATTAAATGGTTTATTTATTGCAAATAATATGAAGTATAGGCCTTTATGTTCTTTGTCAAATCCCTCCCTGAACCTCTTCCCTTTTTTTCTTCATTTATTTAGAAAGGTGCGAAATTCCTTAGTGATGCTGAGATCATTCAATTAGTCAATGCCAAGCATATCCCAGCATACAAATTGGAAACTCTGATGGAAAACCACGAACGAGGTGTATCTATTCGCCGACAATTACTTTCCAAAAAGCTTCCAGAGCCTTCCTCTCTCCAGTATCTACCTTACAGGGACTATAATTACTCCCTGGTATGTTGTTTTCTTGATTTGAGAAGGCCTGCTTTATAACTTTTTAGACATGGAGTTTAATCTTTAACTTTTTAGTTTTTGTCCTTTTATATGTACATAGTATATTAAACATTTTTAATAGTATTTTAATTATTTTTAAATATTCATTCTTCATTTTATTTACTTTTAAATGCACTTTAAAAAGTATTTAAAGGACGAAAATTTTGAGTTTAAAATACTAAAAATTTGAGATGAAATAATAAAAATTGTTCTTGAAAAATATATTTGAGAGGTAGGTTTGAAGAAAGTTATTAATGAAAAGGGCTGTGTATTTATTTGCAATATAGATTGTTATTGCCTTTACCTTTTAGGTGATGGGAGCTTGTTGTGAGAATGTTATTGGATACATGCCCATCCCTGTTGGAGTGGCAGGCCCTCTGTGGTTGGACGGAAAAGAATTTCAAGTTCCAATGGCAACCACAGAGGGGTGTCTTGTGGCCAGCACTAACAGAGGCTGCAGAGCAATAGGGGTAAGTTGGTATTTATGTGTTTGCTTATTTTAAGATATACTGTAGACCAGGCTATGAAAAAAGATTTGGGGACAATCATGGACACATTTTGGGAAAGCAGAGGTGTTTTCAGGATTACTATGTGCTCCTGTGATGTTCTCTGAATAGCTTGGTGGAGGTGCCAGCAGCCGAGTCCTTGCGGACGGAATGACTCGTGGCCCCGTGGTGCGTCTTCCTCGTGCTTGTGATTCAGCAGAAGTGAAGGCCTGGCTGGAGACACCTGGCGGGTTCGCGGTGATAAAGGAGGCATTTGACAGCACCAGCAGGTGTGTGTGCTTTGTACTTTATTTCCATCTTCTCTGTCACTAAACATCTTGCCTGCCTCAGAGAACAAAATATCAGCCCTAAGTCCATTCACTCAAAATGAGTGTGATATTTATGGCTGTATTGGGAGTGGGGGGAGAATGTTGACCCTAGTGATAGAGGTAAATTAGAAATAAAATAAAGCATGCATTTGTAAGTTTGTGTGTTGGTTTTATAAGGTTTGCTTTGATTAGACCATTACTCTACTGTACATGAGTTTTGACTTAGAATTCCTCTCAGTCACAATTAATGACTTAGGAAAAGATTTTCCAAGTGCATATCAGGAAAAATTAGTAGATTTACTTTGAATTTAGAAAATTTAAATTATGAAGAAGCATACTCAACACTAACGATAGCCACAGACTAGTTCAAGCATATGTGCTTGTTTTCATTTGGACTGCTCAAGTTCATGAAGAAATGACTGCGGCCCTCCCTTATGGTAGCATAGAGGAATGAGACAGTTGAAATAGTATTCTATTACAATGTTTAAATAAGGAAGAAAACACATTTATTAAGTAAGCTCCATGAACTCCCTTAAATAAAATGCACTGAGTAAACTAGATTTTAAGGTAACTTCTGTTGTTAAAAAAATTTTGTTTACAGATTTGCACGTCTACAGAAACTTCATATAAGTATGGCTGGACGCAACCTTTATATCCGTTTCCAGTCCCGGTCAGGAGACGCCATGGGGATGAACATGATTTCCAAGGTGAGCGTGCTTCGACTGATAGAATTTGCAAGAGTGATCATACCAGGAGAGGGGAACACTGGGTGTCAGGGAGGCAGGAGTGGGGGACAGACTCAATTTTTTAAATTTTAGGCCCTCGTATGCTTTTGAATTTTTTTACCACATATCTACTTACTGGATTGAAAGATTTTTATTGAAAGCTAAATACTGGTTCATGTAATAATATAAGCGGGTATTTATTGATTTGGTGTTGTTTGTATTTGATATATTTAATTTAGATGTGGCTTATATTGATCTGTGTCTACCCAGAAAGGCTAGGAAGAATCTTGGGGTTAATGCTTTAAAACTCTGTTCTATAAGCCTTGAAAAGCTGACTTTCAGAGACTTCAAGACTTGTATATAAGAGGCCAATAAAGGTTCATGTATATAATTCATTTATTTTATCTTCTATAAGAAGACAGAAAAGAATCTTTATGACTTATATTTTATTCTACTATTTTTTAAAAAGATTTATATTTATTTATGCATATAAGAACTGGGGTGTAGGCCAGAACTGCAGGGGGCACAGGGAGGTGAGAGGATTCATGAGAGACAGAGTGGGGAGCAGAACAGGTAGATCTACTGAAATACACTGCTGAGGGGAGTGGCGGGTGAGACAGGAAAGGTCCTCTGAGCCATATGTGGGTCAGCTCCCTGGCCAGGGATCGAACTCATGCTGCAGTGGCTGGCAATAGCTTGATAGCTGAGACTAACCCCTGCACCACCAGGGAGCCCCCATATTTTATTAGACTATTATTTTTCACTTCCTAGACACAAATGTAAAATGTTAATCAGTTTGGCTAGCAAAATTTGTTTTGTTGTTTTCCTATTTATAAGGATTATTCAGAAAGAGAATAGTGACTAAAAGCATAAGCTTTAGAAATCAGCAATAAACAGTGGTTTATTGTGGTTCCTCAAAAAATTAAAAATAGAATTACTGTGAGCCAGCAATTTCACCTTAGATTATGTACCTCCCAAAATTGAAAGCAGTCTCAAAGAAGTGTTTGCACACCCATATTCATAGCAGTATTATTCACAATAACCAAAAGTCAGAATTCACCCAAGTGCACGTTGACAGATGGATAAACAAAATGTGTGTGTGCATGCACACACACATTTTAGGTAACAATTTAATAACTAGGAGAGGAAATTATACATTGATCATAGGTTGAGTTATTTCTCAGTGACATGAATATGAGAATTCTCACTGAATGTTTTAAAATTTCATTATATTCTCATCTGTATCCATTTTATCAGTGACTAAAATGAATTTTGTTTCCAAACCTATAGATGCCAGGTTAGGCATCTATATCTGACAATATGGTCAGTATGGTGGTTAATTCAACAGCTGTTACTTTTGTGTTCAGTTTCTTAGAAGTATAGTTGTGGAATTTAGAAATATTAAGACTATATTTGTAGTTATTGTATTTGGAAATACTAGTATTATATACAAACAGAGCCTTCTAATATGTAAAAATATTTTAATGTAATTGTTGTTTTAACAGGGTACAGAGAAAGCACTTTCAAAGCTTCAAGAGTATTTCCCTGAATTGCAGATTTTAGCAGTTAGTGGTAATTATTGTACTGACAAGAAACCTGCTGCTATAAACTGGATAGAAGGAAGAGGAAAGTCTGTTGTTTGTGAAGCAGTCATCCCTGCCAAAGTTGTCAGAGAAGTGAGTGATTGGATGAACATTTTATTGTGTTTCTTTAGTTAGATTAAAAATTGGGTGAAGGTGTATGACATTCGAAATAAAGCTTAGTAAATGGGTGTACGTTTTACATTGAAGATGACTGCTGTATCTTTTCTGTCTTGTGTGTATGTGGCATTCACAGGAACAAACTTAATACTCAGTTGAGGACAGGGCTTAACTGGGATCACATCTAAACTCCCTTGTTTTCTGGAAGAAAAGATAGATCTAGGTAACATGCTTCTGAATCTTCTGAAAAAATGATGTAAGAGATGCACACTCTCTTTTCTAGGTGCTAAAGACTACTACAGAAGCCCTGGTTGATGTGAACATTAATAAGAATCTGGTAGGCTCTGCCATGGCCGGTAGCATCGGTGGCTACAATGCCCATGCGGCCAACATCGTCACTGCCATCTACATTGCCTGTGGACAGGTGAGCGCTCCCACCTCTGCATCCCTTCTCTTTGTTGGTCTAAGTGAGGGAAATATATTTGACATTTTTCCTTTTTACATTTTTCAGGATGCAGCACAGAATGTTGGTAGCTCAAACTGCATTACCATAATGGAAGCAAGTGGTCCCACAAATGAAGATTTGTATATCAGTTGCACCATGCCATCTATAGAAATAGGAACTGTGGGCGGCGGGACCAACCTGCTCCCTCAGCAAGCCTGTTTGCAGGTACGATGTGCCAGGCAGAGTCCACGGCCCTCAAACCTGGTTCTGTTAGGGTTCTCTTTTTCTACCTGACACCACACACAACTTGGCTTTGTACTTTAGCTGCACTTTTTGTCCTTTTCTTTTTCATCAGCCTAATTCAGGATGTCCAAGTAGGCATGTCCAGGCATATGCTTAGTGAATTGAGTAAAGTAGATTAAGAGAGCAAAGGTTCCCACTTTGGCGTGAATGTTCTCCATTTTGAGTAAGAGGACTGCCTGCCAGGCTCTGGATGTTAGCTGGGATGTATATTGTACATCGTCAGTTCTGGCCTCTGGGATCTTGGAAATGTAGACTTCCAGGGGAGTCTATTTTATTCTGGTGCCATTGTAACTGCCCTTACTTTAGTGGTCTGAGTAGAGAATTGCTGCCGTGACTTTCAGGCTGAGTCTTGCTGTTGTCTCCCTGGCTGCAGATGCTAGGTGTTCAAGGCGCATGCAGAGACAATCCTGGGGAAAATGCCCGACAGCTTGCCCGAATTGTGTGTGGTACAGTCATGGCTGGGGAATTGTCACTGATGGCAGCTTTGGCAGCCGGACATCTTGTCAAAAGTCACATGATTCACAATAGGTAAGAATTAAAGTGTTATTTAACATTTTTCCTACACATAAAACATGCAGTATAAAAACCTATTACTGAGATGCAAATTGTCCCAACTTAAAATTCTACATTCCTCATTTTTTCTACTTTGTGTTTTTCTGCCATAGGTCAAAGATTAATTTACAAGACCTTCAAGGAACTTGCACTAAGAAGGCCGCCTGAATAGTCTGACTTTCTAAACTGAAATACGGGCATTGGGTTCTAAAGGACTAACATAAAATCTGTGAATTAAAAAGCTCAATGCAGTGTCTTGTTGAGGATGAATAGACGTGATCATTGAGACGACTGTTGGGTTTGGGGCTCTTTCAGAAGGGTCTGAGTCCTTTCCATGCAGATTCCTCAAATCTGGAAACAGTTTAGTGCTTTACATGCTGTGTTCTTTGGAAAGATCTCAACATGCATATTATGCTTTAAAGCATCACAGATGGTAATCTACAGCTCACTTCTGAAAGAGAATACAAGCTGGAAAAAAGTGTTGCCTTTTCATGAAATTTTCTTTTGATGAAATGGAGTTCATGATCATCGACGTGAGATTGCCCCTCCCAGCCCCCCACCCCACCCTGGGTTGAAAATGGGTTTTTAAATTACACTGTAGTTGACAGAACTCCTGATTTCATAGTTAATTTATTAAGCCTGGGTTGTAGAACTTGAAGAAATAGAGCTCATTTTATTTTTTGTAAGCTAATATTTCATTTGGTGCTGGTCTATTTTTTCTTTTTTTGGGTAGCCAACATTATTCTTCAGAAGGGGACATGTTTTCATCAAGGGAAGAATTACTTACTCCCAAACTACAGAATAATGTGCGCAAGGCAGTGCTAAATTGTTCTCTCTCAAGAAAACAAATCACTGCATTTATAAAGGCTTTTCAGAGAGGCCTCTTGTCTAAATATAAATGTTTACCTAGATTGGCTATAACATATCTTTCACATAAGGCTTTAAGAAACAGAGTTTTGTGCTCTTTATTAAAGATGCGAGAGTATTTAATATTGCTTAGAAGGTGGCTCTGTTTATCAAGAACATACAAGCCTATGACCGCTCTCAGAAATTTGAGGGTTGAAAACACAGGCTTGAAGAGAAATACCATTTCTCTAAGCCAACTTTGATTTCTTAAAAGACCAATATATTTAGCTGAGAAATCGACAGTTTTTTTTGTAAAGAACTGTATCAAATCTGTATATGTTGTAATAAAACTTCCTATGCTAGGAGTTTTCTGAAAGTATTCAAGAAAAAAAAAATCAACTGGTAATACTGATAAAACTCTTAAGCTTGGGCCAGAGAACAGAGAATATAGTTTCTTTAATGTCCAGGAAACCCTGCCTTGCTTGTCGAGCTAATGAAAGGGAAAGTCAGCTTTTTGAGCCAGTGAAGGTGCCGCGTGAATGGCCCTGGAGGAATGTGCCTTGTTCCTGGGGCCAGGAGGTTGGTGACTGAAACATTCACACAGGGCTCTTGGATGGACCCATAAAAGCTCTTAGCTTTCTCAGGGTGTCAGCAGAGTTGTTGAATCTTAACATTTTTTTTAATGTACAAGTTTTGTATAAATGATAAAGAACTCTCCTTATTTTGTATTACATCTAATGCTTCAAGTGTTGGTCTTGGACAGCTGCTATCTCATGTACAAGATGGACTCTGACAAACATTCCAGTAATGCCGTGGCAGCATGGAGAGCCTGAGTGATTGTGTCTGCAGTATTATTGTTGAAGACTGACCTTTTCTATTGTAAAACTTAAATGGCTTCTGTTGTGAATTTTCAGCCAGTGATGAACTTTCCATGGAAGTGGCAGTGAAAAATATGTTGCGTATTCATTTTGGTGACTGTAACCAATATCCTCTTGCTGAATTAATGTTTTGTACAATTACTAAATTGTATACATTTTGTTATACTTTTTTTTCCAGTTCTAGTAAATTATGAAAAAGAAGTTAATCCGCTCAGTATAAGCAGACTTTTTGTTTGGATTAAGTCTGAGGCTTCAGAATGTGTCTGGCCAGCGTGGTAACCTATGACAGGCTAGGTGTACCCGGACCATCTGTCATTTGCCATTATGTCCTCCCACTCCACAACATTTGTGACAGGCTGGTGTTGCGTGTGTATTAAAGTTCTCTTCCTTATCCTTAGAGTTTGATTAGTTCAGATTTATCATCTCAGTTTTTTTTAAGATTTTTTTTAATTTATTTTAAAGATTTGTTTTTTGCATACAAGCCAGGGTACAGGTCAGAGGCGTGAGGCGGTGAGAGGGTTCACCAGAGACAGAGTGGGGAGCAGAACAGGTAGATCGACAGAAATACACTGCTGAGGGGAGCAGCAGGCAAGGCAGGAGAGGTCTGCCGCGCCATGTGGGATTCTCCCCGGCTGGAGATTGAACCCGCGTCGCCACTGCCGACAGCTCCACAGTGCAGTGCTTAACCGCTGCGCCACCAGGGAGGTCCTCATCTCGGTTTTTTGGATATTGGGGGAATGAGGGTTAGTGGAGAGAGGGAGCAAGATTGGGTAGCTAAAACCAAAGGCCAATGCTAAGTGTGCCTTTAAACTGTACCAGCTGGACTGCAGGGTACGGCTTAGAATAACTCAAGTTGGCCTCTGCTAAAACAGCTGATTCCTCTTGACCACACTTCTGCAAAACTTAATGGTGAAAAGGTGTGTATGAGCCACTGAGAACCAAGGCTAGAGAATCAGTTTGAATTTTCTTCCTGAAATGACTTGAGGATTTGCACGGTCAGCCCCTCCAGAGTGGAGTGGGCTGGACAGAAAGCAAAGAAGGATTTGCATCACCTTTGCTGCTTGGGTGATTAGGTGAGCAATGATATGCATGTCGCAGGACAGGGTTTCTCCTCAATTTAGGAGAGAAAAGAAGCAAATACCAAGGAAACACAATTTGAAGGTTCTGAGCTCAGTCCCTGTTTGACCAGCAACACATCACTACAAATCCACCATGTACAAAAGGTTGAAATAAGCAGTAAATTCATCATAGAAAATCTGTTTCAAGACCAGTGTTTCTCAAGATGCTCCTGTTCTGAACATGGCCTAGATTTATTCAGACTGCTCATTTAGCAGAAATGTTAATGGATAACCTCTACACTGGAAGCCTATTGATGGCAAATGATTAATTTTATGTTTTCGCAGGGTCCCCTTTCATTGTGATGTACACAGCACACACACCACCAGTCCCTCCCCTTTGCTTTTCCTCCTGAGCAAGTTTGAACTATCGTG